>CM041716.1:20612891-20805391 GCA_023373845.1 Nibea coibor
ACCAGTGTATTAATGAGCAAACATGCAAAGTATCTGCCAAATATCCATAAAGTGTATAGATTTGAAACTAACACAGAGAAATCAAAGGGAAAACACTTCTGTAAAGAGATTAGAGCTTGATATTAAAGTCTGTACTACCATAATCTGATGCTACCACGCCGACACAGAGATATAGAGCACTAGACAGATATCTCTCCAACCCGAAGACATTGTTTCTAGATGCAGCAGTCACTCGGATTGTTGCTGTTGAGCCCTGAAATTGAAGACGCAGTGCATAGAATCGACTTTGATCTTACTGAGCTAAACCATGCGGAGTGCAAACACGAGGAAAAATTTGTTTATCTGGTGACGGATACCCACATCTTCATTCAGTGGCTTTGCAGCTGCTCGCCTTTATTCCAAAAGATTTCCTCTTTTTCTTTTTTTTGCAGCAGGAAAAGAAAACACAGTAGGTTATGATGATGCGTACTGTACATAGTAAAACAATTTTGTATTTCTCTATGATAAGACAACTTGTGCTGCCACTGTAACAACGGGAACCAGAGACAATTGTTGCAGTGTTTGCTGCTTGTTTGGCAACCAACCAACCAACCATACTGCGCAGTTTGTCTCTGCTCCGTGGCAGGCTGCGCCGCATTTAGCTACTTAATACTGTACCACATACAGTGTTTGCTTTTAGTTTATGAGTTATAGGATCATCCTTCTATACTGCTGGAATTTGGATAAAAATGTATGACACCAATGAATGACTTACTTTTTAGTTATTTCTCTTTCAAAGAAGTATGTGTGTTTTAATATGAAATGGTACAGAAAAATTCATAATGTATTGATATTGAAGTTATTTTTTTCTGTCTTTACCTCATACATTTTAGTTGTGTGTGTGTATATATATACTTGAATCCAATGTCCTTATATACTATATGAAACAGCAAATTTTACGTGTCATGTTTCTGAGTAGGGTAGCGATTTCTTGACGACGAATGACTCAGTAGATCTCTTGAACTGGCAGCCCTGCTCTATCATGTGAACTGAAGCCCATTAGACAATGATGTTAAAGAATTTCTCTTTTTTTTTCTTCTTAAAAAAAAGTCTAGCATAAAAAGAACGATAGTTTTGTGCAGTTGTTATTGTACCTATCCGTGAGATGATACAAGCGCTGGCTTACACGACTGGTATAGGGAATGGAAAATTATGTTAAGCTTGTAATGCTCTTTCATATGCCAGGAATTCAATATGAGAGCAGAAAACAAATGAATACTGAATGCTTATTCCCCTCGACGGCCATCAAGGCCACTGCGCTAACGGGCGGCTTTAACAAAATAATACCATTAAATTACATGTCCTTCAGAAGAAATGTTCTCATCACACCTCTCCCATACTTACTGATCACTGATTTCCTGATGAGCAAAATGGTCAGACGTGTCATGTTTTATAAAAACTCACAAGGAGAAGATCTTACAGTGCAGCTCTCAGAGGAAGCAGCTCCGAGGTCATCGCTGTTCTGAGGAGAACTGCTGAAACTGGTGCACTATTAGCTGCCTTTTGTTTTTTGTTTTTTTTTTCCTTGCCCTTTATTTTGACCTACTGTAAGGTGACTAATAGCGTATGGACTCCGGCGCCCAGCCGAACTCCTCAACTGGATGTGTGTGTTGACGTCTCTGCTCTTCTAACAACCAAGCCGAGATAGTACCAGTACTGTAAAACACACGTGTAATTAATGTCATCCTTGTCATGCATTAAAGACATTGTTCCCAGTGTTTTCACTGTAAATGCTTCTGAGGCCATGGCTGTGTGACTTTGTAGTGTTGATAATGCCATCCGATGCAGTCTTATTTTCATGTGGGTGAGCTGGTAGAAGTAGAGCTGCACGAGGACTGAAACAGGCAACAATTCAAATCACAGGTGAAGCATTTAAGCGGTTAAGGCAACGTTTCTGTCGCCTCCATCAGCCAACAACATAATAAACCAATAGCTTCAGATTTCTCAGACTAGGACGTGATAGGAAAGCTGTTTGCTTTCATGCTTTCACCATCTAATGTGTTTTTTTTTTCTACAACTAAGCAACTCTGGTGGATCCACTTGAACGTGGATTACTTGCCTCCTGGTGTTTTTCTACTACATCGGTGTTCCCGGCAGACTCTCTTACTGCTTTTTAGCGCTCTGACTAGCCCATACTTGAGGATGCTAGTTTATCAGCAGCAGTTATCGTCTTACTGTAGTAAGAAGTGAATGGTCTGGAAGCTGTGGTGAAACAGTTCTTCACGATCAGTTTGCATGAGAGCGGTCTGTGCTTACATGTCTGTTTCAGTAAAGTCCGTCTGTCATGATGTGTCGCATAGAAAAACCTCAGGGCAGTGCTATAGGCTGGCCTTGGGCAGACTCTCTCTTTTTTTTTTTTTTTTTTTTTTTTAGCTGGAGGAGACCCTAACAGACTACAAGACCACGGGTCAAATATCTCCAGATTGTGCTCAGCATTTATTTTAACCTGCATGGAGTGCATGATGGGTAGAATTCACTGCATCGAGTCAAATCGAGCGAGGAAGTCATTTTCTCAACTTACTTCCATTCAGGTGATTTTTATGAGGCAGACCTCATCAATGTGGCTCCATGCAGGTTAAAACCAGCCAATAAGCACTGACTGATACTAAGACCACTATATGTAAAAGCCATGGAGCTCTGTCTTATCCATACAACATGAAAAAACAGCCAGCCTATGGACGCAGCACCAACCCCCGCCCCTAGAGACAGACCTGGATATCTACTGAAGACTGTAGGTACAGCTATCTAGTTTACTATTGAGCATAGCCTCAAAACATCACCATCGCTTCACTGTTGGCTTATGTAAGTGCGCGTGTGTACTCTGATTCTGTTCTTATCCTACCTGAGAAATTAATATGAGGCATAAGATACATGACGAGTTGGCCAAACAGCTAACTTTCTACTTTCTTTGGCTTGATGGTTACAGTGGTAACCCTTTCTTCTTTTTTTTTCTTTTTAAGTTACTTGCTTTTCTTTTCCTCCTCTGTGTGTATATACAGTATGATGTTTCTACAGTAGAATGTTGTAAAGTCAGCCAATCCATAAGATCGTGTTTATACAACTCAGCATTTAAAAATTTCAAGAGAAAATGTAACTATCCCGTTTATACGTCCCTTCCCATGGTCGTGGGAAACAAAGATTCAGTCATGGATAAAGACACAGCAATGTCCCGTTTTTGTTTCTTTTTCTATTTGACCTTACTTTATTATGGCATAAGGTGATTGCAGTCAGTTTCTAAAAAAAAAAAAAAGAAAGAAAATCATATGTAATAAAGGTATATGAGAAAATGTTCATAACACAAAATAAAGTTGTTTGAATTCAATGTTCTGTATTTGAATGTGACTTGAGATGTCGGGGACCGTAACCTCTTTTTTTTTTTTTCTTTCTTTCTGGAGATAGCTTGGAACACACGGAATCTTCGATGGTACTGTTGTGTTTATCACCATGTAACATGCAAATAAAATAATATATGTATTGTTATATTCTCTCTGGGAGACATTTTTGTATGGAAGTCTGAGAAACGGTAGCGTAAAAAGTGCAAGATTCAGCTCGACATGAAATAAATGTTCCAGTTTCACTTTTTTGTGCCAAAGATGAAAGGTAAGACTGGTTGTTGCACTACGTGTGGACACACATCAGCAACAAAATGGCACAGGCTCTTCCCACCACCGTCACTGTGAAGCGTACCGCTGCAGTAAAATGTTTCACCACTGGGTGTCAGAACAAACTAAATTATGCCCCTGCTGTGCCGTGGTATTTGGCAGAATGAGGGCGACAACACATTATTCTGCATCATTATTAGCCTCTGACTCTGAAGACGAACAGGGAATGCAGCCGTGTCAAAGGTTAGACAAACAAGCCTATAGCTACATTTCCAGCATAAACCCGGACATTAGGAAAGTGTTGGGCAGTGAAAGTAGATGCTAGGTTTTATCATAACTGTTGACATCCAAGACTCCAGGACAAACTAGCTTTTTTTTCAGTTTTCACAAAAAAAATGAATGGTTGAGACCAAATAAGTCCTTCAAATGAGGTTTTAGAAAGAAGCTGATGGATCTTATTTTCGACTTGAATATAAGAGTAAAGGGAGAAAGGTGGGTGTTGATACAAGAAACTTTCCAGAGAAATTATCCTCATTCCAGGACTGCTTGTTCAGCAAACCAGCTTCATTAGTGTGAAGGTCATACAACTTTTGTGAGACAGAGGTTGGTATTTATGTTAACCCTGGAGTAATTATTTTTCATTTTCTTTGTAGCCGACTATGCCGTCTTGACAGGAGTCCCATTTCATCTCCCAGCAGTTGCGCAGGCACTTTGCATATCATTATTGTGTCCAGTGGCTTTCAGTTGAATATTTAAATACTTCCTTCACTGTAATGTTAGAAATATATACAGTAAGATTAACATTTTGAAGACCTGAATGCATGCATGGTAGTATCCTGGTTATGATCAGATATCTAAGGCATTGCATGTTTGCAGAAACACAGACAGATCATATTCCAGCTTTATCCTAGCATAGGATGCTGTGACATATCATAGCTAGGCATTTGAGACGCCTGAGACGCCTTATGCATATGATCAGAAACCTTGATTCTAGACGTAACCAGGTTTCTCATGTTGCCCATGCCTGATCATGGAATATGTATGATTAATATGACTGGTTACTATCCCTGTGTAACTAAAGAAATTTGAAAGGAAAAAGTATGACGTGATGCTGAATGAATACTTAACTATTTTGAGAAATACACTTTTTCTCTTTCTTGCCAGCATTTTAGATGAGAAGATTGATATTACTCTCTTACATGCATGGTAAATATGAAGGTACGGCCAGCAGTTAGCTTAGCTTAGCAAAGGTAAGGTAACAAAATGCACCTACCAGCACCTTTAAAGCTCTCTAATTTACCAATTATATCTATGTGACGCCATGAGATTGCTTAGCAAACAGTGGATTCTCAAAGAAGTGCCAGAAATAGTCCCATAAACCTCCATAAGACTCTTATTTACTGTCTTTACAGATCAGTTTTTGTGCAAATAAAATGAACAGTGTATAAGTAGTGTGTGTAAGAGCAGCTTGTAATAGGCTGATTTGTTGTTTGCCTTCTAGAGGCAGGCTAGCTTGCTGGTTTCTGTCTGATTCATACTGAATGGACGGACATGAAAGTGGTATTGATCTTCGCATCTAACTCTCAGCAGGAATGGAAAATAAGTACTTTTCCCCAAATGTCAAACTGTCCGGGCTCTAAATATATTCTCCTCTCTGAAGTAACAGCACGAATGTAACAAACTCCACAGTTTATGATGGTAATTGGCACATTTGCTTTATTTTGAAAACAGACATTGAAACCATTTTTATTTTTTTCATATTTTTTTTTTCTCACAAGTTTGAACTCCTTGATAAGGTTGAAACTGGACATTGCACTCACTGGAACATGGGAAAAGTATTTTTTGTTTGCTCGTTTGTTTAGATTTTTACTTTTTTTTTTTTTTGTAACATCAGTGCAAGAGTATTTTTCCAATTCATATAAACTGTCATAACAACACCAAAGACATCAAAAAGAAGCCGCCACACCTCTTAAGTTTTTGTGACTGCGAAAAAGTTCCTCTCAGAGGGAGAGTTCCCATCATGCATCTGGTTCGATGGTTCATGCTACTGTCCTCACATTTGGTTGTCAGAACACAAATCGTCATGTAAGAGCCAGTTACATCAATACTATAGCTGATTTCTATAGTTTATTATACGATCATTTAAATAGCAACAGGTCCTTTATTGTATATGTGAGTAAACAGAGTTTGTAAAAGGGGTGTAAACCAAGCTTGAATGACTCAAGCAGAATAGAGAGAGAGAGTAATAGTCTTGTCCTATATGTGGGTTTTGTAATCAGGATAAAGCTGCCCAACTGGAAATGTCACACATTTAATTATACATTCTATTCTCCATCCGATGTGTCAGTACATTATTTATTTTTGCTGTGTTCTCAAGACAGTTGTTCTGCGTTGAAAACAGGAGTTGCATTTTCAAACCAGCTTGTTTTTGTGCGTGCATTTGCAGAAGAACGGATTTTATTTGCAAAATGTGTTTAAAGAAAGTGCATTGCGATGCATATAAAATATGGTGCATTCACAATGCATTTTAAATGTGGATATATCCAGTTGGGAGGCGTTCACTCCGCCACTGATTTGCTTATAATAGATAGTGAAGATGTATCAAATCAAATCCTCCTCCTCCGTATCAGTATCATCATCATCATCATCATCATCATCATCATTATGAAGGTAACAATCATTTTTTCATAGCATCAACATCCTCATCATCACTGCGTCATAGTATTAGCTTGAGCCAAAAAACTTCACGCTGGAAACTCCCCCAACATGAGAAAATCATTGCCACACAAAAAATGACAAACAAATAGAAACGGACTGCCTTCACATTGGGAAGGCAAAGAGCAACCTTTTAAGATTTTTGTTTTTGTGTTATTCTTCATACTCTTAATTCTGCTTTCTTTAGGTTAGACTTTGCCTTAGTCATCCTTGGACTCGGTGGCCTCCGCCGCTGCATCTGCCGGGGTGGCCTCCTCTGCTTTAGACTCCTCTGCAGCATCTGGGTGGAGGGAGGGAAGGAGGATGAAGGGTTATGGAGGCAAAGCGAGAGGAAGGAAAATGAGATGTAAGGGTGGTAAAGATGGGGAGAGACGATAGATAAAAAGGTCGGTTGGAGAAAGGAAGAGAGAGAATTAGCCCGCGGAGAGGCTCACATTGTGAGGTTGAAATAATAAAGCTCTATCTGGGTCTTCCAAGATACTGAGCATCAAAGCTGCTACTTTTGATGTTTTAAATATTTCACCTCAGAAGGTTCTCTAGTATACGGTCACATTCAAAAATCATGAAAATGTGAATAATTTTTGGGGGAGGAAAAAAAAATGGAACGATGTAATTCCATGTTACTGACAAGATGTCGACTCTGCTAAACCTGACAGCACATCAGGCAGAAGGTGCAGCCTATTGTCTGAATCCCACATTGGCTGTGTAAATAATAAAGGACGAGAGTGCTCCTAATGGACCCATGAAACATTTGAACTGACATCACAACGCTAACAGCAACATCTTGGCCTGTCATATCTGATACTGTGTGATGCCCACAGTGTACTGCACTCTAATAACATCCAACGGTGGCTTACTAAGAGGTGAATACTGCTGAATAACCACCCATGGACATCACTAAGCCATTATTAATCAGGTTTGTTGTCGCTTTGATTCTTTCTATGCTATTTTGCTGCAAAGAAATTATTATTGTGTCTATCTATTGTATATAAAATGTGTAATTCCCTGATAAGATGTCATAGTATATGGACTACAATGATTTTGGGACGTTCATTTTATTGTGTCTGACCGAACCTATTACTTAAGTGCACTGAGAGCGGTGAGGTCATACCATGATGATCTCATGCTCTTTTAATAGAAAGAGTAGACATCAAAGAATGACATCATTGCATTGGAGGTTAGGGTGATGGAGCGCATATGTGTGTGTGTGTGTGAGTGTCTGTGTGGGCGAGGCACAGAGAGAGAGAGAGAGAGAGAGAGAGAGAGAGAGAAGTGGGGCGATCATGTTAGTGCCTGGATGTGTGAGTGTGACTCACAACAGCATGATCTTCCAGGTAAGAGGTAATTAGCTTGTTTGCCAGTATGACAGACTTGAGAATGTCTTTCCCTACGGTCACTGGACTGTGTGATGCTAATGCGATTTCACCCAGGGCCAAAGCTCGTCATTTCGGGTATTCTGGCATCAGTGTCTCCAATCAGTGTCTAAAATGCCGGTTTAGCTTTATTGATGTATTTGTACATAGGAATTGGAGACGGGAAAACAAACGCCCAAACTCTAGTGACCGTTGCTGTTTCGATCCTGCCCACTGGTTTTACAGTTTCCAGTAAACAATGTTAATGAGAGCATGACACATAGTTTTCTGTGAAACTTATAACTCAGATGGAAAGTGGAACTGGAGTTGAAGGAGAGGAGAGCTGGAGTTGAGGACTGACATCAACACTACCACCATCTGCACATAATCTATTTTTTCTGACTTCCATTTACATTTGTAATTCTAACTTTTCTGTCTCAAATCATAGCTTTTCATGAAAAAAGAATAGACAGTGCCACAAGGCTCTGTCCTAGGTCCGCTACCTTAGCACTTGAGGTCTTCATCCATAAGCACATTATTGATTTTCACTGTTATGCAGATGACACTCAAATCTATATGGCTGTTGATCCTGGTGACCTGAGCTGGTTTTACTCCCTTGAGAACTCGGTCTCAATTTATGGTTACATTTCCTCAAATTAATTTACAACAACACAGATGTCCCTGTTATTGGTCCAAAATGTCAAAAAAAAGATGTGCCTACAGTATCTACACTATTTCAACACTAATAACTCAAATCTAATTTTTCAGCTTCATTTGTGTGTCAGAAACACTTGTTTTACACGCTCATAGAGAATGCTGTTCCCAGAGTTTTAATTGGCTGAGGTATGGTTAAGCTGCTTTCTGTAGTTTTGGACTCAAATTGTAGAATTCACTGCCTCTGAATCTGATGGCAGCAACATCCGTTCACTGCTAAAACTAGCCTTTTTAGAGCTGTTATATCCACTGCTTTCACTACAATGACAATTGTTTATGCATTTCATATGACAATGGTGAAATAAAGTGGATTATTATATAACTATGTGCGATTGTGCAGTGCTATGTCATCATGCTTTGACAGTTAACAGCTTGATCAGATGTAACTAAGTGAAAACCAGTGACATGGACTATCCTTGGTGGAGAATCTGGATCATAATCCGTCTGCCTCATGAATTATTCAGATCATTCAGATCAGAGTACCTGGCGTCCTTGTGATGCGGCTCCCGTCTGTGCACTGACAAAACCTCAACCAAGTGACTTTCTCTGACTTTTCCTCTCGGAGTCAGTCCGGTTGGTAAAGCAGATTGCGGATTTTTAATTAGCGGTTCTTTTGTCAGGTAGTGTTTGTTTGTGACAGACTTCCCTGGTGCGGACCGTGACCAGTAGGGATCATTAATCATTCATTGAAATCAGAGCACCTGTTATCCCCGCTCTGCTCCATGCAGGCCAGCTATCCCATCGAGGTGGTAACTATGACAACAGGGAGACAGTGCTGCCTAGATGACCTAGTTTCCTTGTAGTTCTCCAGTTGGTGTGCGTGTGTGTGGGTGTGTGTGTGTCTGTGTATGTGTATGTGTGTGTCTCCCACCTCGCACCCCCACCTACTCGAGACTGAGCATGCTCCATTAACTACCTGTCTGACCCAGTCTGAGAGTCCTTGGACCAGAAATATGAGATCATGTCAAGTATATGTTGCAAGTCTTCTGTTATTAATGTTATAATGTTCTTCTCACATAAATAAAGTTTCCACTTTAATTGGAGATCAAATGGTGGTTTGCTCTGAAATCTAGTAGCTGATGTTGGAGGTCCAGATGTTGAGGAAGTTATCAAATATTTTGATATGCTTTGGTTTTAATGGGGCTAATTGGAATAAATGCATGTTGGTCTTGTTTATTGTGAAATTCATATAAACCCATTTGAGGTGTTCATGAACATTTATGAATCACCAAACCGCGACACCATCCTGCTTTCTGCACCAGCGCTAATCATTTCCAAGCCTGCATCTCTAGCCCGATCTCCACCTCATAAGTATGTAGTTTCCATCTCACGGAGGCCGAGCTACAAGACTGTCTAATCTAATATTGAGCTGTGTCTCTGTTAACCAGCGAATGGTGGAGCACTGCCAAAGATCTTTAAATCCCAAAGACTCAACAAGCAGTTATTTCCTGTAGTGCCTGCCAAGTAGACTACAGGAAAACTCACCTATTCTTCTGTATTAAGACTTTATAGTAAGTAATTGCTTCTTGATTGTGTCTGGAATTGTTTTTGTCTCTGAACTCAGTGCCCTCGATAACAGCGCGCACGTCAGCGTTTGATTCAGAGATCTTGAGAGGCTTCTTGTATAGGTCCCATCTTAGTGGTTTTACATTATTTGGCTTGTGCCTCTGTGCATGTGCGTTTTTTTTGAATGAGTTGTTGAATGAGTCCGATGAATGGATGTTAAAGGCTTTACTATAATCTGCATACCTTGTTTACCTTTTGTTTGGTTAGGCTCCTCCTTCTCAGCTGTCGGGCTGACAGCAGCAGGCACATCGGCTTGTCTGGCCTCCTCTTTTTTCTCCTCACTCTCTTCCTCCTTCTTCTCCTCAGCTGTGGCTGTGGTGGGGCTCTTGGCTGCCGCCGCGGGGGCCTCCACCTCTTTGGGCTTCTCCTCGGTTTTCTCCTCCGCCTTTGGCTCCTCTTTCTGGGGCTCAGACGGTGCCGTGGCAGCCGTAGGAGAGGCAGCAGCGGGTGCTGCCGCTACAGGAGACGTTGCCGCGCCTGCGGGAGAGGCCGCAGCAGCTGCCGGAGAGTTGGCTGGCTTGTCTGCCACTGGGCTTTTGGCTTGGCTTGTCTCCTCCTCTTTCTTGGCCTCCTCTCCTGCAGCTTCCTCCTCCTTTGCAGGTGCCTCTTCTCCCTCTGCTTTCTTTGCCTCCTCTCCTCCCTCTGTCGCCTCCTCTGCAGCAGCAGGACTGTCTCCCTCCTTCTCTTCCTCTCCATCTTTCATCTTTTTCCGAGTTATGTGTCCACGGAAGCTGGCCTGTATTTTGGTGGCAGCCTTGTGGGCCTTGTCCTCGGGTTTGTTGGTAGTGCCATCCTGTTCAATCTTCTGGTCTGCCTCCTCATTCTTCTCCACCTGGCAGCCAAGAGAAAATACAGCTGGTTAATATCTACTTTTAAATATCATGCAGGCCCACTGGAAACCAGCAAGGAATTGTACTGGTGGTTATGCTAATGCTTGCAAAGAATCCCTCTACAATAGCTTGAGGACAATCATCCCAAAAGATCATGCTGGCATACTTTCATTTGTGATTAAAATCCTACCAAAGATAAGAACAATATGTCAGGAGTTGAAAGGTCAGAAGTCAGAAAAAGACAAAGGTTTATAATATGAGGGCTGTTTATTTTGTTAACTTGTGAAATGATGTATTATAGACTGGGAAAAGGTGGGTTAGGGTTTCAGGACTGGTTTGGATTTAAGTGAAAGGTCTGGATAAGGAACAGGGTTAGGAACAGGACAGTACACATGTAATATTGAAAGGGGTTCCATGATATTACCTTCAGTAACTGGATCCATACAGTAGCTGTCCATCAAATAGTGGGTTGTGCTATGAGTCATATAAATCTAATGAAAAGAAATCAAATCAAATAAAGGAATGAATGATGAGCACTGAAAGTGGAAAAACAAAATGAATCAGTACATTCAAAATGAATAGGCAAATCAAGGTAAAATATTCTCTAGCCAAGGTTCAACCAATCAAAAGTGTTAAATGTGCACTTTAAATGAACGTGAATAAGCAGCATGAAGCAAACACAAATTGTCAAAGAAGCATGCAGGCAGCGCAGCATCAGTTAGCCAAATGATAAAGATGTGAAAACTGCAAAACCTGAAGGCTTGTTGAGCGTTTTTTTTTTTTTTCTTCTTCCAGGTTTGACAATATAATAGACGCGCAGCATTTTGTGATTTCATGTGAAGATTTAGTGCCATTGTGAATCATGAGAATTGTGTGTGGGCCGGTTGTCTCTGCATAATGAATTGGATACACTGGGATTTGAGGCACGACAAATGACTCTAGGCATTTACTGCAGGTTATTCAATCCAGCCATGAGGTTGATATTGTCCTCTTGATAATGGTGCTGAAATAGATTTAGTGAATAATTAAACTTAAATGTAGAGCCTCTCCATGGCATTCATTAATGTTGCCTGCACTCAATGCTAATGATGTAGCGAGCAAAATGTAAGCGTTCGAAACTGTGACTGTTTCTCCAAAATAATGAGCCAATCCCTATTCTCTAGGTACAGTAGCTCGCTACTGCTCCATCTCTGGCTGCTAGGGAACAAGCTGCTGCCAGCTAGAATCTCCTCAGCATTCACTGCCATACCCCTCCCAACCATCAAAGGTTACCTTGACAACCAGAGTGCTAACTCATCACGACGCTGTCTGCTGGTTGGTGCTATGAAAGACTATATGTCATCCTGATTGGCAGTGCACCTGACCCCTCAGGGAACCAGGCCAATGGGAACTCGTAAATCAGGCGGAGCAATCAGCATGGCTAAGGAGGGGTCGTGTATGATGCGGTGACGGAGTGGGGTGCGGGGCCCGTGGGGGGTTGGGGGTGGCAAAGGGGTTATATCTGTGCGCGTGCATCAATGTTGGCATTCCGTGTCACTGATCGGTAGCATCTTGTTTAAGGTCATCAAATTTCAGTGGAAATGGTTTTCTAAGATGCGACCTGATAGCTACATCCATCAGTCTATTTCCTGATACCTCCTGTCTCTAATAGTGTCATTATATTGGATATGAGGTTCGACTTGGACAGCTGCCTGTGTGAGGAATCACATCTGCGTGACATGATTTAAGAGCCAGAGGCCTTAAACCAACATGTCTTATTCAGGGTCAGTGTGTCAGTCCAATATTGGAGCAGAGAGGCCAAGGTGCAGCTGTGTTGGTATATTCACCTCCTCCACCTCTATTCACATGCCATCCCCAGAGTTCAGGGTATAAATCCTGCCTCTGGCCTTCCTGCAATTTTCAATATACACCATCTTCCTGAAGCAATTTTGTGCAATGTAATATTAAAATAAAAAACGGCATGGTACTGCTGGCTGTGAGGGGCATAGTAGATTTTCAGGGGCGTTACGCTGCCCCCTCCAATACAGCGATTTGTGTTTAAAAGCCAAACTACGGCTGTCTACTTAACAAGCAGCTATTAATTGTGGAAATAAACCTGAGCAAGTGTCCTGCAATCAAAACAGATAGCAACTGTGGAGACAGACAAAGCACCACCGGCACACCCTCTGCTCTTAATAATATGCAGGTCTCCGGTGACTTATTTGGGCTTTTATTATGTCTGATCTCATGGGTGCTTACAATTGCTGAAAAAAAAAAAAATGACCCAAGCACTTAACTCTAAATAGAATTACTTACTGGCTGCTTACAGTGAGTCAGACAGAGAGAAGAAATAAAGAAAGAAGCGATGGATGAGGGTGTTGGGGAATATGGAGGTATGACATCATTATTGGAAGAGAGGGGACGTCATTTACTTTAGAGATCTGGGTGTGTTTGAGTGCAAATGTAATAAAATACCAGCAAGAGTGCCAAGCGATCTCATATTAGCGCATGAAGACGGGGGGGGGGGGGGGGGGGGGGGAGATCACCATCATGGTTTGACCACAACTGTAGCATCATCATTTGAATTATTGATATGTCAGAAGTGCTGCGCTGTGATTTTCCACCTGCTGTAGTCTGTTTCCACGGACCATAAGATTCACCACTGATCTACTTTGACCTGTCATATCAAACTTATTATGCTGTAATATACAATGCACCGGTAGTTAATGACTGAGATAGTGGCTACATTAAACTCTCGCATTATCCAAACAGACACATTACTGCAAACCCTTTTCGCTTCTTGAAGACTCTGACTGGTAACTGAACCCTGGTCACGTACCCTCCCGCAGGCGCTTATTCCACTCGGTGTCTGTGCGGCACACATTTTCATTCATAAATACAGCAGCACCTCCCGAGGTACACTCCCTTTAAGTCTTCACGCCACGGCTGTTTCAACTCTTCCCTCATTCATTTGCTGCGAGACAACATATTTGCAATATCAGGTTAATCAAATGACTCGCGGTGCTTCCTCTTGTAACATGTTTTTTTTCTTATTCTTCTTTTTTTTTTTTTTTTTACTGGTTGCCATAGATACACTAAATGGGTTTTATTACCTGGCAGAAAGTGGAATGCTTGCAATATAAAAAAAAATGCCTTTCTTGCATGATTGTGAAACGGATTATGCAACCCTGCTGCAATTATAATAGTAAGAGTATAATGTAGCAACATTAAATCCTTGCCTGTAGGACATTTTAGAATATGTAGGTGACAAATAATGGATGGCATCTTCATGTTCAGAATGTAAATGTACTATAGCTCACAGGTTAATTTATCTAAATACAAGAGCGGCGCTCACCGGAGGACATACGCCTCTGTCTTTCCTGTCTGTAAAGGTAATAAATGGCTAAAATGTGTTCAGTACATTATCTGACGGCTGGATGTGTCTATTATTGCTTTGCCCATCGGCTGCAGTCTGTGCTCTCTCCCTGTCTGTCTCTGTCCTTGGGTGGGCACCGGCTGTCGTGAGAACCACACCCGAGAGTCAATGGCTTTACCGACAGATCCATAACCACACACACACACACACACACACACATGCACATACACACACGGACACCATCCCCCAATGGTGACACAGTAACAATCCACCACCTTCCCACTGCCTCATTGCCAGTGCCATTAGGGACTTGTTTCAGGAGAGGGGGGGGGGGGCGAAGGGAGGAGAAACGGAGGAAGACGCGGTGGAACGGTGGGGTTTATGCCGGTTGAATTACAACAGAACAGCTCACGCTAATGCACGCACCAGGCGTGAGTATAATCATGTTTTGTCCCTTTCTTTCTCTTTTTTTTTTATTCTGATCCGTTCAAGCGGGAGACTCCATTTTCACCTAGCCGCTCCGCCCAGCCTTGGATCGAAGCCGCTAGCAAGAGGGGAGAGAAATATTAAAGGTAATATTTGCATTTCTAATGGAGTTACAGAACGTTGCCTTGCAGGAGGGCCTTTTATCACAAACCCAACAAGTGCAGCTGCTGGATTTATTTGATTTAAGTCACTATAATGTGTAAGTATTGGAGATTTGTGTATATTAAACCTGTTATCAGTAATAAAGCGTGCGTTGGCCAATTTAAATGAAATGGAAAAACTCCCCCAAAAAAACATTTGTCACACATTGCCACAGTTCTTGAGCAAGCGGAGAGATAATATTAGCCACCCTGCTGGTGGTACACACACTTCCTGCAATGACACCTCTCTCCTAAAAAAAAAAAATGGTGATTTCAATGGCTGTCTGCTTTTCTGCAGGAACCATCCAGACACCAAAGACTGGCTGCTGTCTGCAACTGCTGAATATCTCCCTCTCCTTATTTCTCTCTTTCTGTCGTCTTTCACTCTCTTCCTCACTGTGCAAGCTGCTACCCACTCATTTCCTCTCTCGCACATACACACACACACACACATACATACAGACACAGCGGAGCACCACACCCTTTTAGCCAGCTATCTCCTGCAGATGAGGAGAGGGGGGCTCAGGTGGTGACTGCCACAGCCCCCGCTCGCCATCGCTCCCTCCCTCTCTCCCTCTCTCTCTCTCTCTGTCCTTTGACGATGTGAATTGATGAGCGATGTTAAAGGATGCACTCCTTCTTTTACGACAACCCAGGAAAAGATGCTCCGGAGCAACTAATAAGCGGCCATATGCCAACATCATTACATCCTCTGGAGCTGCCTTTAATTCAATTACAGAGACTCTCTGCCTGAACAAAGGCTCCGCAATCGCCACTGATCTCATAGGGGCTGGGCATGGGGCTGAGGAAAGGGGCTATTGGGCTGGACATGGTGGGCAATGAAATGGAAATATGGGCTGTGGCTGGTGCTTTGACTGAAGCCAGGTTCTGGGGGGGAAAGGGGGGGGCTTTGAGGGCAGGTGGAGCCACAATATGAGAGAAGATAATCGTCTTTAGGCTAGCAGACTGGGTCTTGACTTTGGAGTGTAGTCCAAAATTATTTAGGCACAGGATGAAGGGGAGGCAGGGCTGGACAGGACAGGCAGATGCCCGGTGCTAGGATTAAAACTAAAGATGGAGTTGGGGCGGAGTTGAAGACAAGCACATTATGGGTGGGATTTGAATTCCTGGTTTAAAGACTACACAGTTTTTGGTAGGCCTGGTGGTGGAGGAAGACCTGGACCTATGACAGCCCTCAGCTTCAGCTTTGATCTTTCCCCAGAACCTTGCGCATCTTCTGCGGTGGTGAATTTTGTTTCAAAACTGTACGAAACTCAAGATTAAGCTGGGAGCTGGGGCCAACGAGGACACTCAAATGATGTGCTAGTAGCCACTCCCATGGTGGAGACGTTGCAAGAGCACTTAACACTCCACAATGGCAGGACCCATAAGCAATATTTAAAGCAGAAAACCATGCTCTTTGCTCATCCATCCATGAAGACCGTGGTGTCTGTCTGGATTAATTTATGCCTCTGCTCCTCAAAAGCAGGACCAGGAGGATAAGTGCTTGTAGGCCGGGGGGATATTTTACCGTGTGTAGAGACACGCACGCTCGAGGCAGTGACAGCGTTCTGTGGGAAAAGCCGGTGCCTCACCCACATGGCTGCAGTGTGCAGCGCGCCGGCTTCCCCTTTCCCTCTGATCTTTCTCACCTTTTGCGTCTGCTCGCCTCCTCCAACCATCATCCCTCACTATGTCACCACCACAGTTCCCGCGGGTTGTAGCCACCCTCCGGTTTCACTACCTCTTTGCCTCTCTGCTTTGCTGCATGCCTGCCTCTCCCTACCTTCCCCCATACCTCCCAACCTCCCTCCCTGCCTCATTTTTTCTGTCTTTCTTTTTTTTTTTTTTCCTCACCTACCAGGTTCCCTTTACTCTCTACCTCCATGTGCGCTACACTCCACCCTGCTGCTCTTTTTCTCCCTGCATGCCTGCCTCTCTGCATCCTGCTCTTCCTGTCTTCCAACTGGAAAGCATTGCTTCCTTTCTCTCTCTCTCTCTCTCTCTCTCACTCTCCCTCGCTTTCTCCTCCCTGTCAGAGCTAATATGACTCACCCAGACTAACATTTAAGAAGCAATCAAGTGGCATCGGAATCCAGTGTGAGATGAGTCCGATAAAAATCAGTCACCGTTTGAGATGGCAGCAGGGGATCGGCCCTGATCGCACACAAAACCACCACGCTAGCTGCTGAAATAGAACAGAGTGGAGCACAGGAGTGTCAGCCTCCTCTCTCTACTGTCCAGACCCACCCGCTTTTTTTTTTTTTTTTTTTTTTTTTTTGGAGTAGCCATGGGTTATTATAAACTAGCCTTTTTGCACCATTTAAATGAGTGCACACTTCATAGTACCCTCCATTGACAGCATCCACTTATAAAGCTGGAGGGCTATGATAATCCATTTAGACTCATTTATTCCCATTGTATCCCCCCGAGGCCACTGACATGATGGTGCTGCTCACTCAATCCCGTACCCCGCCCTTTTTTTTTCTTTTTTTTCCCTCCTCTCTGTGGAAATTTACTTTCCTGTGTCACCCATTTGTGCTCAAGATAACAGAAAGTAGAGAATACAGCAAGAGCCTATGTTTAAGCCGCCAATTAGGAGCACAATTAATTTGAATCATCGTTAACGTTGGGCTGAGTTCAGAGGAGCTCCCCGAATGAACGAGGGAGTGTTTCAGCTTCAGTGGCGGAGACAATACAGAATCTATCAAGTGCCTTTCGATATTCTTTCACTTTTTGTCAAGTGGCTGATCAATATGAGGGAATGCCAGACGCCCAAAGATCGAGTTACAGTCTTGTGTGCCTCTCTGCAAGTACAGTGTGAGGTCTGGGAGGCATTGTGGCAACATCCATTCATGCAGGATAATCACATTAACTAGGCGTGTCTGGGCTCTGTGGATAGACTTCTACGAAGACAAGGCAGGCCCAGAGTCAAAGGAAATTACACCAAGATTTTCCCTAATCTCTCTCCTCGAGCAATCAGATCTGAACTACAAACCAACAGGCGCAAAAGTTCAGAGTTGAGACGCATCATTTTGTCACATGAAAGAGCAGGAAAATATTGATAAAGCAAAATCAGAGCAGTTTACCGGTTTGGTTCTTCTTATGCAGCACAGCATAGTTGTAGTTGTTGTATCCTCCCTTTTTCTTCTCTGCTTCTTTCTTCCCTTTTTTTCCTCCCTTTCACTTCTTCTCTCTCACCCTCTCTCTCTCTCTCGCTCTCTCTCTCTCTCTCTTGCTCGCTCGCTTTCGTGCACACACACACACACTCGCTCTCTCTTTCTCTCTCTCTCTCTCTCGTTCTCTCTGGCTGTATCAACAGCTAAGTCGCCCAGTGCATTTACTCATCCCAGTTTGCACACACGCGCTCTTCAGTCGGTCTGCCTGGGCACACCTCTCACTCTCTCTCTCCCTCTCTCTCTCCCTCTTACTCGCAGCCTGACAATGACTACAAGCCCGCCCTTTAAACCCCTCCCTTCTCCGTGCGCCCTCCATCCCTCTCCCCTTCACACTATCCCCCTCCTCCTCCTCCTCCTCCTCCTCCTCCTCTTTCTCCTCCTCCTCTTTCTCTTGCCTCATAGTGATGAACCCCCCCACCACCACCACCTCCTTTAGATCAGCACTCCTCTCTTCTACATCTTCTCACCCCCCCCACCTTCTTCTCCCACCTCCTCCTCCTCTCCTCTTTCATCCAGGCTCCAGCAAAAGCTGCGGCCCCACCCTAAAAAGGCTCCTGCTTAATGACTGACTGGATACCTCCAATTCTTTCAGCTCTGATATATCTTTTTTTATTATTATTATTTTGCTTTTGCTTTTTTTATTTTTGTTTTGTTTCTTTCAACACCTTGACTGACCCTCTGGTTTATCACCCCCCTCCCTTCCACACACATAAAGGGGTGTCTTTTAAAACTAGAAGAGGAAGAAGCTCCCAAATGGAAGTCGCCTCCTCCTGATTGCTCAGGCTCCCTCTCAGACTGTGTGTTATACACTCTCTAGGTCCAAATTGCCACGGCGATGCCAAAAGCATGTTTTCTGGCACAGCCGGGAGCAGCTCCTGCCAGGAGAGACGTGTGAAAGAGAGCAGCGAGGCGCATGCATGCACATACACATACATGCACACACGAAATGTGTGCTCTTAGGACACGTCACCCGCACCACCACCGAACCCCACCACCACCACCGCCGCCACCCCCCATCCCCCCATACCCAGTGCTCTCTGTTCTCATGGAAACACCAGCAAATAGACTAGAGGAGCAGAGGAGGAGGAGTGTGTGTGTGTGTGAGAGAGAGAGAGAGAGAGAGAGAGAGAGAGAGAGAGAGAGAGAGAAACTGAGAGGGATGGAGGCAGGAGGAGGAAGCAAGAGTGCCGGGTGTGGCAGACAGGCAGGCGAGGCAAACTGCTTCTTTTTCGCTCTCCAATCACCCCCCCCTCCCTCTTTTTTCCTCCCCATGTGCCCACATTTGCACAGTCTGGTTTAATGAGCGGGCACAACGCGCGCATTATCCCAACAACTGCATTTATAAGCATTGCCATACTGTGAGGCTTGCAGGCGCATGCTCATGCAAACACCCACACTATTTGTCTTTCATAATACACACAGAGAGACACACACACACACACACAGACACACTTTGGTGGTGTCAGAAGAGTCCCCACCCCCGCTCTGACACCAGTTCGCACCAGCAGATGCTACAGACACAATGAGGATGGAGGGAGGGATGGAGGACATGAGGATAGACAGAGAGAGAGAGAGAGGGGATGAGGATGGAGGGGAAAGGAGGAGGAAGGGTCCTGTGGGGTAGCGCTCCGCTATTCTTCTCTCTTACAGGATTATTCCACATCCAGTTCACTGAGGGGAAATCATTAACCTGCACCGCTGAGCCACAGCCTTCCCGGTGGTCGCTGCTGCCACACAGGCACATCCAGCACCATTACCTCGCCTGTACTACATCATCACTGTGTCATCATGTTCTGTAAGAGGCCGTATGACACAGACGCTGTAATAATGCAGGGTTCTGCTGAGTACGCATGGTCTTTCTCAGCACTGCCCTGCTTTACTTCTATACAGCTACGCACATTCATACAGCTGCCAGTTCACAGTCCCTGCTGGGTCACTTTGCTGGAATAACTAGGAGATAAGTGCTCTGCTTCAGGGAGAAGACTGACTTTCGCTTACTTTTACAAAGTTACTTGTCAAGGAAGCTTCAGATTTACAAACAGGTGAAGGATTCAAGGAAAGGGATGAGTAAATGAGAGAAGAAACACAAAGACGAGCTTGAATCATCAGGTTGTGACCTTCACGAGTCACCGGCATAGAGCTGGGATGATTCATATACTAATTGATTAGATAAAGGAAAGAATATGACTGTTTTTGATAACTGGTGATGACGGGTGTAATCCTTTTTATAGTATGATAAGCCAATTATTTCACTGGATTTGCTCCTCAGACATGAATGTTTGCTTGTTTTCTTCATCTTGGAATATCTTATCTGGGTACGAAACAAGTCATTTAATATGACAGCTTCAGATCTGGAAACAGGTTATCAACCAGTCAGTTTATTAACAATATATTTGGCAGGTTAACCGAAAGTTACCCAACTCAACACCAATGAGAGATTTCAGAGTGAATCAGTGAATACCCCTCGGATCTTGAGTGACTTTTGATCCAAAGGCATTCACTCGGTTTTAACACATTGCTGAAAAGATTTACAGCATTAATATTTAAAGATCAAGTGGTAAATCACTTCAAATCAAATCCCCACACTGGCAAAGCTGCTACAAGTCCTTCAGGAGAGGAATAATAATAAAAAGAAAAAAGAAAAAGAAACTGCAGCACAATTCCACAATAAATGATTGGGGTTGTTTAAAAGAAAAAGAAAAATCCAAACACTCAAATCCCCAAGAGCCAAATCAAGCTGAGGCCGGGGCTGTGGTAGTTAAAGAAACAGAGAGAGACGAGGGGGAGAGAGAGAGAGAGAGAGTGTGTGTGGGTTGGTCTTTGAAAACAATCCATCTGCAATTGCAGCAGGTTGGCCAGCAGTTGACTGCAAACTGACCCGGTAGCTGCTACTTATCTTAGCATGCTAATCTATGTCCAGTTATTTGATTGTCCCGCTAAGCAGCTGAATCTAATGCCGCACCGACCACAGCGATCAATAATGTCACACTGTCCTGTCACGCTGTATCGAGAAGCTGTCAAGCGGTGTGTTCTGACAACACTTTACTGTAGGCTGCTGTTACTCACTGTGATTACAAAGTCAAAAATGGGACACCAAGTTCACAACGTGTTATCGCCTTTCCATTTCTGTTCCACCCACCAGACTTTGTCACATCGTCAGCTCATGTCGGGTTATTTGTGTCTCAGGCTGCATAAGTGTGCCTTCCTTTGGAGCAGTGTTACTTCTCTTTATCCATGTGAACTATTTATATTTAAATAAAGCACACTCCATTGCATATCGAGTATTGCGTCGCATCCAAATGTGCCTTCCCACACCCTGGACAATAGCGCGATGGTGCAGTCATTTTATACCGCCATCAACACCCCGAAGATCACATTAATCATTTTGTTCTTTGTTTAAAGCTAAACGAGATGCTATTACATATGTGAGACAACCTATTTTTACATGAAAATCTAAAGTGTATCTCTGTTGTGCCTCGACAATGCGGCGCTTTCAGACTGACTGTGATGAAGCGCCTCATTTGCACTATGAAAGGTCACTGTATCTGAGAGAGGCAATGAGAGTCACAGGCAATCTACCAACTGCAAGTTATCTCGAAATCTTCTTGCCCGTTATAATCAATGAATTGGTCATTATGAAGATGTTGAAAACTGGTGCTTATAGGATGTATATAAGAAGAGACGGGGAGTACAGGTTGCTGTGCTGCTCGCTGTTAGTGCAGCATCAAATTAAAATATACAGTTTTTTAAAATTGTCAAAAGGTTATGTAAACTATACCGCAGGTGATTTATTTTTCCTTTGATGTAATGAAACGATTGTATATTTGAAATAATGTGTGATCTTCGAGGGGCGAAAAGTAATCCGGAGCGATTCAGACTCTTTTGGTGGTCAAATAATTGCAGGAGCATCAAAGACTCACGACGTGCATGCTGTCCTATAACTTGACTGAAAACATCCCCCGTAGAAGTTAGCTCATTAGTGCACAGATCAAACTTCTATAGAGGAAAACGTAACACGCAAAATGAAGATTAGAAGCGCTTGTTTTCTGCAACGTAAAGCTCAGAAGCCGCAGCCTTCTCTGCTGTCTAATGACCAACAGCGTAGTGTTGTTGAACTTTGATTACAGAGATTGCCGCGTTATCGAAAAGAACATAAAGTGTCACAGTCACCACAGGCGACCTTTTTGCACTAAACATTATTATTACCTGCAAAGTGACTGCTTTCTTTTCTCATTTCTCATTCTAGGTGATGCATTATGGGTGTTATTATGGTTTAGCACCCGTACAAGTGGAGAGGGCTGTTGGGGGTAGAAAAGTGAAAGCTGCCGAAATGTCACACACAAGAAAATGATTCACTGTTGAGACGATTTTATTGAGTGTCATTGGGGGGAGGACTTACAGTCAATGAGCAAGAGTATGATTAGACCAAATGTCAAAATGAAGCATCACCGTGAAGCCTTTGTTAAGATGTGTATGCCTGGCTGGTTAAATATGACAACAAAAGCTAGCTGAGTGTAAAAGAACAGATAAATGGAGAGGAAAGAATTTAATAGTGCAATCTGTCACATGGTTTGTTTGAAAATAACTATAGCTGCAATATAATTCCAAAACATATTCAGACAAGTGTGCACGGCCAGAGTATTCATTGCTGCAAATCCGTTAGAGTATATTAACCAACGCATTCTAGGCTAAAAGGCTAAAATAATAATGATGAAAGGTCAAATTCCTAATGCTGAAAGCCTTCTCTACCACATTTTGTTAGCATATAAACTCCCAATTGACCCTACCCCAAAAGCCACAGCATTAAATTATGACAGTGAAATACTCAACTGGCCATCTAACCAGGAGCACAAAATAAATTGAGTCATTTGCAGTGAAAAATTCATGAAATATTCATGGCTTCATTCCATCCATGTATCTTGATTGTACTTTCATTGATACTACTTTATACACATTTATACTTACTGTTAAATGTAAGTTTATATTCTAGTCACAATCGTTGTTGCACATGCATGAACCTACAACATTCTGAACATTAGGTTTGGCCATAAACAGCTTTTAAGATCACTTCTGTTGCTCTCTGTCAGCATCAGGCAGCAGACAACAATGACCCAGAGGATGAAAGTCAAAGGTTTTCCCACCAGCTATAATAAGATAAAATTGGACCAGGCGTCCACTTCTTTCTTCCACATCTGACACAGCTGCACTCACACACAATGCCATACAGGGGTCCTTCCAGGGGCAAAATTTTCTGTCTAAGGAGAGAGCAGACTTTACAGCCTGATCCAAACTTCCTCTCAATACTTTTTTCGTAACATTCTGGTTGAGGTGTCTACAGTTTCTACAGTGCAGAGATACGCCCACAGCTCCATGTTTAAACATTAGATTTTGGGACTACCAGCATGTAGAAATGGTCGCCAACCTTTTTTGAATTGTGACCCTTAAAATGAAGACACAATGGCACGTTAAAGTCTAAGTGACTCAGGTTAAGAACAGTCCAAACAAGATCGAGTGAACTGTTCCCTTAAATAGTTTTTAGAGGCCTGGCAAGGTAAAATTAGCAGGTATATCACATTAATTTTTTTTAAAAAAGAGTCTTAAATAGTTTTAATAAATTGGTGAAACATCAGCTCGGTGGACTATGGCACAACCAGGTTGAGAACCACCTGGTTAAAGAATAAATTGGGTAACCACAAACTTGCGTTAGAAAACATACCTTTTAAATCTGTCAAACTCAAGGACTTAATAATTGAGTGACACTTGATTCTCCAATCTGAATATAATGTTACTTACCCCTGTATCATGCACACATCACTTAAAGGCTCACTCACCGGACATGAATTCCCCATGGTGTGGGTGGAGCTGATTTGAGGTTCAGCCATCAATGGAGGAGGAGGAGAGGAGAGGAGAAGGGGGGGGGGGATTTTGCGTTTGACTGTTAAGATTTGTATTCACATTTCATATCCACAAAGATTTCCTCCCAGTAACAATACTCGACAGCTCAAATAAATTTGGATAAATAAGGCAAATCTACAGCACTTCATCGAGGGGAGGAGTGGAGCCTCCTCTCTGCTGGACTCCATGGTACAATTTAGGATGATAAAAACAAATGTTTCAAACACAGCCTTACTGGAGCGTTCAGAACAAGAAATGCTGAGATCTACACTGCAGTAGTAAAGCTGTACATGATGCTGACTATTTAGCAGTAATGATATTATACCTTTTGAGCCTGGGGAGTAGAAAATCTGATCATCCCCCCCTCCTAACATTTGTCCAGAAAAATCCAGAGTCCAAGCAGTCAGCTGCATACTTTCTTTCTTCAATCAATTTTTAAATGTTTTTTTTTTTTCCTGCCTGACATGAGTAAGCTGTTGCCATGGTAGTTGAGATGAAGCAGGAATGATAATTGTTCTAGAATAGCAGTGTGTGAATTATTAAAACCTAGAGGGCATGAATGAGCTGAATGAGAAACAGAAAAGGAATGAGACAGAATGAGAACTTATCGTTTTGTGTGTGCTTCATTGATGGGTTTTTATTAGGTCTTTTTATGACTCTCGAGTCCCACCACTGCGTAGATGAAACAGATGCTGCCACAAATTGTGAGTGAAGCTCTGGGACTCCAGCCTGTCCTTAGAGTTTTTAAAAGGAATATTCAACAACGTTCATGAATAGTGCAACAGACCAAACAAAGCCAGAGCAAAGGAGAAAATGGTAGCTGGCTTTACCAACGGATCGTCTCTGTTTGCTCACAAAGATTCACCAGTTTAATGAACAAATGATCGTTATCTCCTCGCTGGGTGCATCTCTTTTAAAAAGTCATGTCCATCCTCTCACAAAGCCGAAAGAACCTCTTAAACTATTTATTTGGGCAAACGTGTAAATTAAACATTAAATAAAGCAAAGCTGTGCATCCAAAACCAATACCATACCATACCATACATGAGAGACCACATCCAGCTTCACACATCCCTAAATGAGTCGCAAGGTGCCACACACAGATGTACAGAAATCATCACATGGTACAACAATGTACAGACACTGAAAATGTAGAAAACATACTGTATATACAATATACTGTATAAATACTACTAAGTCGTCTCATTTTGAAATCAAACCATTTATTTTCTGTCTGAATATTTAGGATATAACAGAAATGTTCCACTCCACCTCAACAAAGACATAGACACATTTCATACAGCCCATCTGACACACACAATAAATTAGACAAAACGTATTAATCTCCTTCACAATAAGAAAAGTGACACGTATAAATCATCAAGATATAAAAATATATATAGTGTTCATCTGTGTCAGATGCTACAGACAGACATCAAATTTCATCAAGACTACAAGCTCTAAAGTTTAGTTTTGACACCTCTGCTGGTCTGGAAACTTCAGAGCTTGTAGGCCAAAAAAAAAAAAAGGTAAATCAAATCACTGACACATTTTACAGTGGAAATATAATGCTGGAGATGCATAAGTCTCAAGACAAAAATACAAGTATCCAAAAAAGTCACCACAAAAAGTAAACATCACCAAAGTGACTGGGTTAAGTGGCTGACTGTGGCAAAGAAGACATGAATCCAGCATTAATTGTCATTCAGTGCCTCACTCATGTGAGGCAAAAGTAGGTCTAGATGTTGCAGTTCCATCTCTCAGCCAGCAGGGTTCTCTAGCACTGAGACTCAGCGTCGACTTCATCCATATGAGGCCTCTTTTTTAGGTCGTAATACACCTCTTCATCCTCTGAGTCCTGGGCAAAGCAGACAAAAAGGCAGTCAGATGAAGCCACGAAAAGACAGAGACACACCAACATATATATATATAGACACAACACCAACAACAACTGCTACACTGGAAAAAAAAATCAATATTTTATAAACCTTCCAAGTCCTGTTGTCAGACATAGTGGGCATGTAAAATTTAAGGTGAAAGGGATATGTCAGACATGTCTCATTAAGTTATTTATGGGTTGTAATACAGTGTGATTTAATGAAATGTTTTGTACCGTACCATCAGATATAGGTCGCAGCATGAGGGCTTCTTTACTTTGTCCCCAGGTGGGTGGATGCCATACTCCTCTCTGATGAATGCAGAATGGACAGTTAAGTTAAGTATTGACAACAATTACTCTCTCAGTTATCATGAAAAAGCCTGCCTGTAACTGTTTGATACAGTCTCTGCCTTCTCTAAAATATGGCCTTTCATACACATTCAAAAGAACAGTTCACCATTTTAGGGAAATTCTCTTATTCACTAGCTTGCTGAGAGCAGCCAGTTAGCTTAGCTTAGCATAAAGACTAGAAACACATGGGTATCTAAAAACAACAATTTGTGGTTTTATGGGTTATGTGTCAGACTGTTTCTTAACCAGAATGCTAAGCTAAGCTAAACAGCTGCTGGCTCCAGCTTCCTTTCATGTATACAAATGTAGGTGGTACCAGTTCTAGCATATTTCCCAAAAATGCAACACTACATTTTCAAAAATGTGTTTTGTTTCCTGTTGTAAGCAGATATACTGTAGTGCAGTTAACAGGGTCATCTTGTTGTAGTAAAGAGAACAATGGAAAGAAATTAAACCCAACTGCAGATAATGCTGGCATTAGACAGAGGTATTTTAATGCACTAGAAAAGAGAGAGAGAATTAAAAATAGCTGCAGAATAAACAGTAAAAAAAATCTTTTAGTGGGCCTAAAATAAACTTGCCGCTGATTATTTACACAGGCAAGCCTTATAATTTATGTGATCTGTTCAACATGTATTAGAGCAGCACTGGGTTTTTTAACATTTATATTCCCCTATTAAATCAACCAAAAGAGCAAATACCAGCTCCTGTGTCACTTCAAACCACAGGGAGTAACACTGCAACACTATAAACCAGCCTGAAGATCAGCTAATTTCAGATTTTAGTGCTCTTCACTGATTCATGACAACAAGCAGACCAAGTGAAATCAAAGCTTTAACTCAAACTTAAATTCTTGTTTAACCTTCATCAAATTAGCAATCAAGAATCACATTTATAGCCATTGAAGACCGCTGTAACCAGCATCAGCCCCAGGAGACCCACAGCAGTGATTGGTTGAACAAATCCACTCACCCCTCTGTGACCTCTATGGGCGATCTGTAGGTTTTCGATTGGTTGCGCCGTTTCTTGGGACAGAGCATCCGTCCAATCAGAATGAGGGTGATGATACCGGAGGGGAGGAGGACAAAAGCCAGGAGGACCGCAACATCAGAGAACCGAATGCTGGGTGCTGGGGAGGAGGAGGTTAAAGACATTACAGGGTCATTAAGTCATACATTAACAAGCTGTTTCTGACCACACGTGATGTCACACCATACTCACTTACAAACAGACATATACACGGCACATACAGCAGTTCTATATGCATCACCCTGCACTTGTTAGCAGCAAATAATCACTTCTTACCAATAGATATGATCTCTTAAAAACTAAAAATGATACCACTTTCATGACTTTACAGTAAACATGTAGCTTGAACCAGTAGCCTGTTAGCTTAGCATAAACACTGCAAACAGGGTCGAATAACTAGTCCAACTGGTATGGGATTTGAGAACACTACCAATTTTAGACTGATTGCCAGCATGGCAACCAGTATACTGAATTTTGAGCTGCAATGAAATATCGAACAACTTTAGAAACAACACATGGGATTATGTACCAGACTCTTCACTGGCTTGGACCAGTAACTTCTCTTTTGCCTGTCAACAGCTCTCAGCCAAGAAATAAATAAACATGATATGATATGTTAGTTAATGAGCTTTAGAGGTGCAGTCAGATAGTGGTATTGATCTTCTCATTTACAGTAGAGTGGCTGCAACCTGGCAACATCTGCATTTTGAATTGGGAGCAGCAGAGTGCAATTTTACCGCCTTGGCTCCCGGCTATCTCGTCACGCAGCAATTAATACAGCAGAGTTTGGTAACTGGTATCAGAGAAGAGGTTTATTGTGCCGGACCAGATCATCGGGCTTTGAATTTGAGTCAACATTTCTCTGTTTGTGAAGAAGTGAATCGTTCTGGGAACTCAAATGCTTGTAAAATCAGGATGTCGCTGTAGTTTCTGTCGCTTTCGTGCTTGCACAACACGCTGCAGCAGCAAGTTGAAAAAGGTCAACCATCACAAACTCAGATGACAGCAGCAAAGAGCTGTGTGTGCTGTCAGAAGCGACAGCCGGCCTCTTCTTGCCAGACTTTGGAACAGTGCATTTCCCAAAATGACTCAATGTCTTTAAAGAGCCATTTATCTTCAATTAGTTTAATTATTTTCAGTATGACGACAACCAAACATTTATTTCAAAAACATTTAGTTCAGTCAAAAGAAAAATAACTGATCTCCACTGCATCCTAGCCTCTAACCATCTACAGTCTGCTGACAGCAGAGGTGTAAGCCAATATGGCTAAATCATGACAGGCTTACATATAAATAGATATTTGGATTAGGCTGCAATCTGAAAAATATGTGGCTGGCAGAGGAAGTTTAAACTTCCTTTTCTCAGTCTTGTCTCTGCGTATACACGGTGTATAATTACTTTTGAGAAACGCCAAATCTAGGCACCTGAGGTAACATTAAGATGTCATACATGTTTGAGAGGATACATATGCTCATACATTTAAAAAAAATGTTTCTGGATGAAGTGCAGATTTGACCTCTGTTATGTTACATACAATTCAAGTGCGCACTTCACAGTGTGTGAAGGAATGAGCACCACCTTACCCTTTGGAGTGACAGTCAGCACAGTGTACGAAGTCGGGGACCCGTGGACATCAGGAGGGTTTCTGACTGAGCATGTGTAGGTCCCATTATCGTTCAGCGTGGCGTTGATGAGGGAGATGGAAGCTTCTCCCCGCGCCGGGCTTCCCTGCCACCGGATGCGACCAGAAAACTGACCATCAAGCGGAGGGAACGCCCGTGATGAGAAGTGGAAGAACTGGTGGGAGGACAAAAATATGTTATTTGTGTGAAACTGAGGGGCGTGGTCAAACAGAGAGTGCGGTGAGCACAGGTGTGAAATTCTAATCTTATTAAGTCTTTGAATGCTGAAAGGAAGGAGAATAAAAGACACAGACTTAATGACAGACACAACTGGATAGGTAGGTTTCAGGGAAGAGAATCTATAGTAGTCTGAGAAGTCATAGCAGTCATGAGAACAACACCTAAATAAACTGCATCCCAATGTTCAGCTCTCTTATTCAGAGAGCACATAATAAGAACCATCACTCTTAAATCTATCTTATCATTTTTCTGCAAAGTGTCTGGAGCAACAGGTGGTGGGACAGATGGCGGTGGGACATTTTCTTTTGGCAATATTGTCGACAGCAGAGCAAGAGTGCTGCTTGTTCAGTTCTCGGAAATATGAATAAAAATCTCATCAAGCATAGACCAAACAAATTCATGCGTGTGCACGAGTCTCGCAAGAGAGATATAGAGAGAGGATTTGAACTGCAGTTGCCTGGAAAAACTGGATTTTCACTTTTTAGTTGAACATTTATACCACAAGCCAAGTTTGTTGTCAGTGACAAACTCTATCTCGTCATTACTCCCACATTGTCCTGACACGGACCCCTCAAAAAGCACAACATCCGGTGTGTGTTGCTTGTGTGGGCGGACAAGGGGGAATAAAAAAATGTGGAAATACTACAGGATATATAATTTTTCACAGAGTGAACTAAGAGTGTGGAGACTGTATTTAAGTTTCATGACACCACAGTTAGTCATCAGTAAACAGAGACGAGAGAGAGGAAAATGACAAGTGATTTGATGGAGGTGCAGGAAGACAGAGGGGGAAAAAAACGTTCAACCAGAGCAGAAGAGCAACATTAGGATGAAGGACTTGCATTAAGAAGAAGAAATACAATTAGTAAACAGTCACGTAACTTGAGCGGCTTGACGTTACTCTTCCGGTCTACATCTCGTACTGAACTGGTTGAGTCGGATAAGGAACACGAAGACATCAAGAGGCTTTTAGATTATGTGTAGGATAAGATCAGGGCTGCATGGCCTCTGTACGCTCAAAGCACGGCAGAAGAGAGTTATCGATTTCTTCTTAAATCACTGCGGATGTTGTAGCATCCAGCCAATTTATGCAGCTCCTTTCATATTAGACCTAAACGGCTTCATAGTAATCACGCAAGAGCGATGGCAAGCACAAAGTGGCATATGTTGGGCGCACACACACGTGGAAATCTCCAAGATTAATCTAAAATAATTATAAAATTTTTAAAAAACGGTGAAAAATGTTCAGTCTAATGCCTTGATTTGTCATCCCCAAACCCAAAAGTACTCAGTTTTCATCATTTTCTGCCATTTCTGCATGAATTACTTTACTCGCTAACCAATTATCAAAAGAGCTGGCGTACAAGTACTCAATTAGTCAAAAAGTTTCTCTAGCAGCAGCGCAAAGTGCAAGGGGGCTGCGTGGAGGTGAATATTGCTGTACAGTGTCACGACCTGGCTTTTAGGCAAAACAAGGGAGATGCAGGCTGAAGGCACAATAAGAAGGTGATTTGTCATTGATAAAGGAACAGTCAACGCAAACAGAACCAAGGACTCGATAAGTGTCTGTCAGTCAGTAGCGAAGGTGCGTGTAGTGAGAGTAAGATGTCGGGTGGCTGAAAACAACACAACAATGCACGGAAGAAAAGAGAAAGGGTGTCAAGGTCAAAAAGGCGTGGTTTATATTACAGGAAAACACCAAACCCAGGTGTTTCCAACTAGGGCGGTCATGATGTACCCTTCAGGAACGTGCCGCACACATAAGAAGGAGGAACACACAACACAAAGTAAACAAAGCAGGGGGACTGTCACAATAGATAGATGTCAGCCAGTCACATAACTTGTCCCGTCGTATTGAAACAGCTGTCACGGTGACGCGTGACGACAACAACAGCTCAGCAAATGAAGAATTGGCTTCTGCGGGAAATCACATTGTTGTCTGGATGGTGCAGAACATTATAAACACACAGCACCACAAATCAGCAACCAGAGGCAGATGGCATGGGGGGGTTTGACAGTTAATTAGTGCAATGATGACAGAAGGAAATAATAAAAAAATATTTTTAAAAAATAGTGGTAAGATATGATTGCGTCATATCTTAGCAGCATTTACTTCAGAAGGCAGTTAAAAAAAATCAAACATGACCAAAGTAATTGCTCGTTATTAGTTAAAAGGCAGGCTGTGACGCAGGATTAACGAGGCGTGCTAATCCACTGTCTCCCACATAAACAGTAAAATACCGACTTACAACGGGTGTGTCGAGGCGTGTGTTGTTATTCTGTTGCAGCCCTGTGTCATCTGCACATAATTTAGTCAAGGTAAACTCAGTAGACATCTGCATGTTAAACACCACCACAGATGGACAAAGCGAATTTCAAGGTTAGGAAAACATCAAACGGTCGGAGCGCTGCCTCCTGCGCCACCAAAAATAGAGCCCAAAGTGTTCTAAAAAAGACACACAGCTGCTCTGGTGAGCAGAGGACACCAGCATAAAGTCAACCCACCACCTTCATGATAATAAGCAGGTCCTTGATGTTTGACCATTCAGGATGCCCCACTAGGAATAGCTTTGTAATAAACTTAAGTGAGTAAAGAAGCTGAGGCTCTTTGAGATATTCAGAATTAAAAATATATATATTCTACTGCCTTTGCACAGCTTTTAAATAAGATCCTCAAGTCTCGTGCAAATAACCGCAGCTAATAAATCATTTCTTTTTTAGCAGGAAATTATAAAGATACAAAATATTTTTTTGAAACAAATCCACAATTCAATGTTATTTAAACAGTGACAGCAAGATACAAACATCTGTCCTAGAATGAAGTAACGGTACAGCCTGTGTCAGTCGTGCAAAAATGCATGCCTCGTGTAAGAGAGGACATTTACTGCCTGGAGGTTTACACACTAGCAACAATGTCAACATGAATAACTATTATATGGCCTTTCAATAAACTCACACAATCACCTGAACAATCACAGACTCTGATACAGTTTTATGGTTTTACAACAGTCTGTGCATCAGCTACATTCTTCTGAGAGAGTGACTGGAGGTCTGCCGGAGATAAACCTAGTCACCTTCCAGTTATTCATCCAATGGCTGATCATTCAAGGATCTGGCAGCCTTACGTGGCAGCAGCTTAAAGTTACTGACCACACAAGAGTCTGTGTTTCAGTCTGGAAACAAACCTTAAACTCAATGATCCCTTTAAACCCATGAGAAAAGCAGCCAAGAGAAGGTTGGATTGTTTTCTCATTGTGGACCACCTATTCTATAAATCTATCTCATAATTTAGACAAAAGCTTTCACCGACTTGACAAACACTAAAACAGTGCCTGACTGTTGTTTTAGATCATCGGAATAGATTTATTTTTACCATTATTCAGCAGAATTCAATTGCCAAATCCTCCAATTACCATCAGCTCCCAGAGATATTTGATTGAACATTTAGCCTCTCTTCTCCAATCTGCAAAATTAATTCTCATCAGGACTGAGGTAATTATGCAGGCCACTGAAGCACTGCAGCAATTCAGATTGACACTAAAGCTTTGGCTGCAAAATTATATTTTCTGATGGAGGTTTTCACATGCTTATTCATGGTCTTTCCCAGTGTGATATACGGCCGGGGACACACAGGCCAATAAAGCAGCCAAAAGTGCTAATGAAATTGGATGGAAAGTAAATGAAGGCTTAGAAATAGAAATGAAAAACTTCTAGACTTGGTCCCATCTATGGATCGTATCAGGAAACTGCCTCACATTATTTATCTGTGATAAAGAGAACAAACTAGTTGGGTTGGGTGAAACGACACACGGGCTGGTGCAGCCTTCCCTTAAGTAGCAGGTGACACACCTGCTTACTAATACCCATGTAGCCTTGTGAGGTAATACCACACTATCTGCTGACTGACACACACGTGCATACACACGCCATCTTAACACCCACTCAACATGCACCGAGATCTTTTTCTCCTCCTCCCACAACACACTTTGAGAGCAGACAACTGCATCTTAATGACTAAACCAACAGCACTCCATATCAGCGTGGCCACAAAACATTAGCCTCCACTTAACTCTGAGTGCTCCTATAGGAAATGATGGCATATAAGGTTGCAGCTACCACACTATGGATTCCCATGGTCCAAATGCAATTACATAGAACCACACTTGATGGGAACCTTCAAGTACAAATGGAACTGCTTAAATCATGTGGTGGATTCTTAGTGGATTGGCCACTGAAACTGAACCCAAAGCATGTGGAGTTTAAAGGATTGAGTGCAGTTATGGGTTGAGATGGATACATCCAAACGCATTTCGGACAAGACCACAAAAGAACCACATAGGAAGGGGGATAACAGTAGCTGACCAGAAGGGGTTTCCTGCAGAGGACTTTGAAAGACACAAAGGCTGGGCTGGGCTGGGCTGTGGATGGCTAAAGCCTGGACAATATCTCATCTAACAATGGTAGCACACAGTATCAACATTAAAACTGAGACTGACCTCCTTTAGAGTGCTTCAGGGTGTTCAGGGTGTTAGGGCGTTTAGAAATCAAGAGAAGCCAAGCAGGTCAAGAATGCAAATAGAGCAACCAGATATTCAAACAAGTCGTGTTTGTACAGAGCAAGCAGTGGCAGTCACATCAGTGTATAGTCTGTTTGAGCTTTTAAAATGAGCTTCGATATGTTTGAAAACACATGAGGGCTGCATTTAATGATTAATCAACCAGTCTACAAAACATCATGAATATTGGTTTACGTTTTAACTATTAATAACAAGTTTGAATTTTTACAATGTAAGTCATTAATGTCCACCTATAACTTCAATCCAGTCATCCCAGGCCAGTGCAGTAAAAGCCAAAATCAGACAATAAAGGGACATTTAAAGATGAAGGGGCATTATGCAACTCTTCATGGGAAAGTTCTATTATCACAGAAGGTCTGTGGTTTGTTATATAGTTAATTATTATTTTCCTTTGTGGTCCAAGTTATGTTACTTGGTATTTTTTTCTAACTGATTTAGAAACAAGATGCCTTACTGGTAACTTATGGTGTAAGACACAATCTTAAGAATCATACGTATGACATTGAAAATCTTTTTTTTTTTTTTTTATGTATTAATTATTTGGTACGATTACTTGTCTTTGCTTTTCTCTAATGGAACACATATATGTATACTGTATGTGTGTGTGTGTGTGTGTGTGTGTATGCATGAGACACAAAGTGGCATCTTCAGGTTACTAGTTTTGCATGACCAGTCCAAAAATCTAAAAATATTCATTTTACTGTCATAGTGGGTCAAGAAAACCAGAAAAATATTCCCATTTTACAGCCTGGATGCAGTGATTTTTTTGTGAATTATGAAATGATACTGACACAATAAATAAATCATTATATTTGTTAATGAAATGTATCAATAATCAACTAATCACTTCACTAAGTCACTCAATCACTAATCAATTAGTCGCAAAATCCTGTGTAGGTAGTTCGGTCACTATTCTGTGGAGAAAACAATAGTGTAATAGTCATTATTTGTGGCACTGCATTAACGCCTCCAACCATGCACAGCGTGGGTCTATCTAATTTAGACTTTCATTTGCCAACTTGCACAGCGTCAACACTTAGCTGGTGCACTGTGCAGTTTCTTTGTTCTCTTGTTCATTTACCTTTCAAAGTGTATCTGAATAATATGTAGAAGAATCAAATTCAAAAACAAGTCAATAAAGGTTTTATGGAGAATATGTTGCCCACATATTTTTGGGAAAAGTAAACTTCTATATATTTCAAAAGGACATAAACTTTTGCTGAAAGTTACTTTTTGACAACTGCTGCAACAGCAGCAAAAGCAACATAATACAGCAGCAGCATAATACAGCCATGTTCTCTTATAAAAGTATACTCACTGTCTGCGGAGGACCTCCACTCTGGGGCCTATAAGACCAGTCTACACTCATCTTACTGGTCGGCGGCCTGGTCGAAGTGAAAGTGCAGGAAAATGTGACGGTATCCCCCTTAGATGCATGGAGCTCTGCTGGAGTACTCACTGTGATTGAGGAAACTAGGGAAGGAGCTAGGAAACAGACAAAGACAAAAGCAGGACACATTGCAAGTTACAGTTTATGAACTGTAAGCAAAATAAAACTCCTGATAGCATCTACAAATGCCAACATCGTGGTTTAACGAAAGCAACAGCACAGCAAATTCCTTCTGGTAGACACTGAACTGAGAGATATTCTCAGACAAGGTTCTCAGCAGCCACTCTAGTTGTATTGGACTTACTACGCATTTGTCCGACACCTTCAGCTGCACGTAACACTATGCCCCTGTGTCGCTAGACGCTTGTTCATCGTCACAGCATCTGCAGCAAACGGTACTTGCTCATCTGTACACGTGAACGGCTTGTCCTGAGAGAGAACCTTAAAATATTCAGCAACATCCAGACATTATATGAGGTGTTTTTATTAATAAATGTTGGGTTCAGTTGATTTCCATAAATCAAGGCGCAGAAGCCAAGCACGTCAGGACAGCTGATGTCAACAAACAACAAACTGACACAGAGACAAATCCACCCCCCTTTCCCTCACAGTCCCTTGTTATGGCAGGATTTTTCGCCAGCTAGAATACAAATATTGGACACACGTCGGTTATTCAGGCCACGATCACTTCCACTTCATCCGAACACACAAAACACAAGAGTCTACAGACGTGCTAGCAGCTCTGAGGCTCCACTTAGCTGTGCTTTGAGCTAAATGCTAACATAAGCCTGTTACATGCTCATAGTGACATGATGATATGTTGCTGATAAGGTTAAGGCAGTTTAGGGTGTTAGCTTTATAAAATGTGCTAATTGCTAATGCTGTAGGAATGACCAGCATTTTGCACGTTGACCTGATGCTAGATAAATAGTCACCAATGTCAATAAAATTTTTCTGCACAGGGCTTTTAATATCCGGATCAAATTCCACAGCAATCAACCCAACACCTGTGGAAATATTCCAGTCTGGTCAGACTGAAACTCCTATCACTAGTGTGGCTAAAAAAAATAGCATCACTGTCCCCCTGGCCTTTAATGTGAAACCACTTAGTGGAAGACCGCCTATATTTGCATGTCAACACCTCATTAATGAGATTAATAAGCAGTTGTTTTAAGGGGGCGCAAAGGAAAACAGTCCTACATTTCAAAGAAAAGGCCTCACAACGCCTTCAGCCCAACCATCAGCCAGTACATTGGATCTGACACCACAGGTTTGATCTGAGATCCCCAAAAGTCGTGATTAGGACAGAGTTTATCTTACAATAAAGAGCCTCAGAGATATCATGCAATCAGCCCGATTTATCTGCAAAAACCCCGGGGTGAGCCAGACGAAAGCATGAACAAAGCTATCTCTTCATGAAAGCAGAGGAGCCTTGAAAGCTGAACCGCTCTTGAACTTGAAGACATGGTTTGCGGGGTAATTGGTTGGCGGGGTAGGAAAGTTGGCAGCTCATCGGCAGTCACGTTGACACCTACTTCCGACAAGACGTCTTACATGAGAAAAAAACAAAACTGAAAGTCAGAGGGAAGACAATATCATATTGTGGTAGTTTCCTTTGCTGTCCTGCCGTGACCCCGGCAGGAAACCAAACTGGAGACATCCTGGTGGACGACGCTCTGGGACAAAACGCGTGTGTTTTTCACATAAAGCAGGATAATGTCCACCGACATCGTCACTGCTGCCTGCGTTCTGACTAAACCTGCAATACACTGTTACTGTATCTAACAATCATTTCCAAGTCTTCAATAACAGGTCAGAGCTTTCAGAGAGAGGCAAACAACTGCCCACAGTCCACAGCCATGTTTGTAAGGTACTTGGCAAACAGACGGTGCTCTTAACTCACTGCATACCAGTTGTCAGAATCCCTTCCGAGCCTGGCTTTCTACACCGTCCTGTCACTATTACGGGCTGTTTATGTGTCCACTATGGCAGTAAGATGTCTGTTTTAGATTTTATTTCTGTATATTTAGACTCATTAACACACATTAATTAACATATAGCTTTGAAAGTGTGTGAGGCAGAGTTCAGTACAACTTCAAAACAATGTTTGCTGTATTCTCTTATTAAGTCTACTTTACAGTAGATGTATGAGTCCATGTAAAATGCTCAGGACAGGTCTTTGTCGTTCACTATATAAATAACACAAGGGCAGTCTTATCATGGCGGTTCACGGAGCTGTGGAACTTCACACTGGGCCTGTCTTTGCTCGGACCTGTACACGCGAACAGTGAGTCAACGTAACAAGTTACTGAATGCGTACAAAGCGAGTGAACATCCCGAAACTGCTGAGCCAAAGAAAGAGCCGTGTGTCTCCAGTCCGGTCGTCCAAACATGAAACGAGTTTCTGTCGGTAACTTGTGTTGAAACGAAGAGCAGCTCCGGCCTGTGTGTGTGTGTGTGTGTGTGTGTGTGTGTTTCAACTCACAGAAAAAGGTGAGCAGGTAGAGCAGCAACGCGACGTTCAGAGCCGTGCTCCCCCGGTGAGGTCGACGCATTTTCAGATGTGATAACGAGTTCGCTCGTATGACGAGAGGACGGCAGAGAAACAAACAAAACAAAAAAAGTCGAAGCTGCGTCAGACCTTCGCTAAAATTCCTTCCATGGCCTCTTTCGTCGTGACTCACAGTCTCCGTTTCGCCAGCAGACCGCGGTGTAACTCCTACCTGACAAACAGGTGTATCAGGAAGTGGAGCTGCTGGCTCACTGGGAGGAAATCTACACACTGCTTTGTTTACGATAAAACGAACGATATATCACACATCTGTGCTGTTTGTAGTGACTCAGCCGTGTGTCAGTAATTAAACAGATAATCTGCTATTATATTAAGTAGCTCTATATAGTATAGAGCAGGGGTCTTCAACCAGGGGTCCGTGACCTCTAGGGGGTCCTCAGAGGTACTGCAGGCCGTCCGCCAATTTTTGTCATAATAATTGACAATTTTTACCAAAGTAATAGTGAATGTGAGAGTGCAGATAATGAGAAACTACAAACTGTGCGGGCATTTGCACTCCAAATGGTTGAAGCAGTGGACAAAGACGCACAGCTGTTGGCATTTAATAGGAACAATAATTATGACTTTTTTTTATCAATCATGAACACATATAGGCTAATAACCCAGTGTATAAATAGGTTAATAATGTAAAAAAAATAAATAAAAAAATAACTTGAATGAAGTAAATATGAAAGTTATTTTAGGCCATGTTTATAATGTGACACATTTGAGAATATGTGAGGGTCCCTGTTCTGTTCGTCTCTTGTGTAAGGGGTCCCTGGGCTGAAAAAAGGTTGAAGATATAGAGTATAGTAAAAGATACACCAACTACAAAAAGTGTTTTTAAAAGGGACTGGAGTGTAACAGTGTGCAACGTTTTTGCAATTGAACTGAGTAATACTAATGCTAAAGCAGTTATATTATTTTCATAATAAAGTGTCAAAGCTTTTATCCATATGGATGAATTGTTAAATTATTGCTAAGTGTAGTGTTAGTGCCTTAGTTTAACGTCCAGATATCGATGCTGCTCATGGGCATGAGTGTGACTCACATCACTAAAAGAGGCATGGTCTGTGGAGCTAAAATGAAACCATATTCAAATATAATACATTTTCTTCTTTACACATTCCTTTCCCCTCATATAACCCCTGGGTGTGGAGACTTAAGGTCCAGTCCCTGCTTTATCTCCCCAGCCAGATTCTGTATAAAACCATAGATGCTCTTGTGGGACTCCCCGGCTATTTCCAGGCATATTACTCCACTATCCCGGTCCCCAATCTCCTGTCTCTTTACTGTTGTAATTATCTCTAATGGGAGAAGCTGTTTGTTTTTCTAGCCTTTGCTAGCTCAGTCTCACACTGGCATAATGCTTTATCTCTCCAGTGCATGTTTGAACAGAGTCCTTTGGAAGTTTATTTATGCCTTTATTTGGTCCGGATTGTCAGTTTCCATCCTTACATCCATCTGCCGTCTGCCAGGAGCGCTTTCTCTCTGCTCTGACAACAGTGATGTCGTAGTGGTGTTGCAGAACCTCATTTCATTTCATGACACATCAGAGGATATTGAATGAGAGCAGCATCCTCTATTACTCCCGGGCCTTTTGTCACTCAAATACACAGTGTATGTATCAGCTGTGTGTCATAATCTGATTCAGTGTTTGACAGAATTGCAGCCTGGATGTTTGATTTGGAGTTGAATACATAACAGCACCAGGCTATTAAAAACATATTTTAAATAATAATCCCCCGTGTACCCCTGTGTAAATCTAATCATATAAACTAATTTCATATAGAGTTAATGAGTTGGGGGAAAATGCTTACTCCGCATGTTAAACATTGCAGCCTAAAACTTGATTAAAATGAAAGAGCAGTCGTGCCTCTAATAAGGGGCTGTGAAAAAGAAGTGTTGTCATACAATAAATAGAAATTAGTCTGTTTGATTCACTGAAACTAACTTCTAATTTACAGCAGGCCATGTGGAGAAAGGACAGTGAGACTGAGATATAATAAAGATAAAATTTGGGAGAAATTATGTCTCCGAAAGCAATGTTTGCAATTTGCCTTGGTGTTTGGTGCATAACAAACGTACAACACAAAACATATTAAAGGTCCAGTGTGTCATATTTAGGGGCTCTGTTTACAGGATATGGTAGAAATTGAATATAATATTCTGTTTTCATTAGCATATACTCACCTGAAAATAAGAATTGTTATGTTTTTATTTATTGTTGTTTGTTACCTGAGAATGAGCCTTTTATATCAACAGATACTATGCCGAGTCCACTACGTTGAACCACCTTTAAGTATATAAATAAGTAAATATAAAGAATTCAAATAAAGCACTAACATATCAAGGAATGAAAAGAATGGTATAATTTGTGCAGGAATTACAGGAAAGTACAGAAAAGCAATCACAAGGTAATGTGCAAAATATTTGATATGTACAAGGTATTTATCAAAAGATAGAAGAGGAGGAAAAATGTTATCAAAAGAAGATGTACGTCAGTAGACTATTTGACAAAGATCTAGCAATTTATGATTAGACGGGCACATCCATGTACACGATATTTGTGATTCATGCTCTGGCTGTACATTGTGTTTATGTTTGGTTGCATAATCCAAATTCAATGCAAATCTCAGATATGAGATAAAGATGTAGAAAGTTAAGCACAGGCTCGATCCTCCCTTTGTCCATTCACAAGTACAGTGTTTGTATTGTATGTGTTAACATTATGTAACAGTTCCCACACTGAGGCGGGCATACAGCTTCCTTTTTCTCAATAGATGCTGAGTTTCAGGATCATTCACAACTTCTGCGCTGCACAGCGTTGCATTGTGTTAACTATTCTATATAATCTGCTTGTGTTTGAAAGAGGCTCTCCCATCCTCCGTTGGAAGATAAAGTCTTGCAGCTCTTACCTGGGCGCTTTCATACACACAAACTATTACGCCGTGTTGTGTATTGTGTGTGAATACAGGGGCTCTCTGTCTGGTTACAGTAGCATGGTCTCAATTTCAGCTGAAATCTTCGCGGTCACAATGAAGGCTCTCCCCACTTACCGGCTTTGGGGCGACTCTGGTCAACAAGAGACCTGTTCTTCTGTTGTCAACACTGCAGGGGACTAATAAAGGTGATTTAAATTGTTGGGGCCAGACGGTGTATGTAACCATTATCCTTCAGCCAAAAATCATGAGAGTCCTTTGGCCTTTTCATCAGTTTATATGCACTGAATAGTTGATGAAAAGTTAAATCTGCTGCACTCCAGTACACCTTTAAGGTTTAAAAGGTTTCACATGAACTGAAACTTCTCTCAGGCCTTTCATAGACAAGTGTGACAGCATTAATCACTAGCCTCAATGGCTATAGGGGGCCGTACTCTTTACAACACACTGAGGCAAGTAAAGCTGACTCTCCACCTTTAGAGCAAATGGATTAACTGTAACATTTGAGTGCTTACATGGGTGTGTGTGTGTGTGTGTGTGTGTAGGGAACTACAGCTGTCAGTACAAGTTGCACAGCGCGACATTCAGTCATATACTTACATACCCGTGACGCGATTTGTTTTCTTTTTTACGGCACCTGTCATGCCAAGCCCATTTGTGTGTATGTGTGCGTGTGTGTGTAAGTATGTGTGAAGGAATTTAGTGCTTCTCCACATCACCGTGCCAGGTACATCCCATTCTGAGGTGTGGAATGCAGACTGAGGAGAGAAAGCAAGCAGGAGAGATTCCTCTTCGGCATAAGGCTGCACACAATGTTTCCCTGCTCTTCCTTTATGAAACAAAACCCACGTTTGCTCACTCTTTATAGAAATGATTTACTCGTGTCACAGTATCGTACCGTGGTCGAAAATTGCTTAATAAATGAGTCATGAAGGAAGAACGCTTGCAAACACCTCTCCCAGGAGTTTGATTCACATTACCTGCTCCCATGCTCTAGGCACAACAGTAAAATGGAGAGATGTTCGTGCACAAAAATCTGCCTGGACTCGTGCTTCTTTGGTAAAGTGCCAAATCTACCGTCAGGAGAAGGTGGAGGTGTTGGGAACAGGAGCTGCATCTGTCTGGTGTGCTGAATGTTTATTTCCTTTCATTCCCTCCAACATACTTTGCTGCTTTATGTCTTTTGGCAGTCGCCAGAGAACGGGCGTGAACCTGCTTTCATGCCATGCAGATGTGGTTCTGTTTGCCAGGGGTGGAGAGAGTGATGAGACACTGAAACACTGAAAATGAAAAGTGTTCTGTGTGTTGCGTTGCATTCTGGTTTATTTGGGATGCAGCCACTGGAGAAGATAGAAAATCTACAAAATAACAGGAATAAAATTCATATGCTGATATCAAATTAATTTCTAGACAACAAAACATTCATTTACAGTATGTGTCCGCCATATTGTTTCTAAACATTAATATTAACAAACCCCTGTAATCGCTTATAAAATGAGCTCTGGACATGTTGATTTCCTCACCACAGTTACAGCTCAGCTGTTCAATCGTTTGGAGACCAATGTCCAAGCTCTGCAAGAGTAATTAACAGAAGCTTTGGTGATACAAACAAGATTATCCAGGGACTCCACTGTTGTTTTATCAGTTCAACACTAGCGGCCTTTCTCTACGGCAAAATGTAATTACTCAGCTTGGATAAACAGACCACCTCCCACCGTCCCTCCAGTCCTCCTTTTTAGTGTTTAGTCAACCCCACGCTGTCCCGAATAACAACACACTCAAACACACGAACACACTCTAGTCCAACTCTGTCAGTCAGTAACTAAAGCCGTCTCCGCAGGGACAGACTTTGATCAATGCACCCAAATAGGCTCACACACACACACACACACACAAAGATATAGAGTAACATATTCGTAGTCATGAACAACCTCATCCAACAAACAAGCAAACCCAGAGTGAAGTCACAGACACAGACATATAAGCATACCGGACCAGCAATAAATTAAACAGCAATTCACTGCAGTAATGCTTCAAGGTAAACAAGTGAAGACAGACAGACACAACGCAAGCACACGACTGGAGGTAGTGCATTAAAGATAAAGCTGCATAATAAATGACGGATAACAAGATTCCTCTCCTACATTATAGATGAGTTCTATCAAATCGTGCCAAGTTGTGTGCGATTGTCTGTTTCGCGTGCCAACCGGTGTCTGCAATTTTTTGTGGCGTGATTTATGTGACACAATGAGGTAAAGATTTGAAGGTATTTTTATTAGAACATCTTATTTTATTATTTTTTTGTTTTTTTACAAACGCTCTATAACAAACACAGAGTGACATTTTGACCAACGTGGTAAAATACTTCTGGCATTGTCTAAAGAAATAAAACAATAGAAAAAAATAAGACAATCTATAACCATATTGCTCAGTATTACATCACAGGTATAAAATTCGGCCGTATAAAAAGATGGAAGGACAGGCATTGCGATCATTTGTTAGTATGATGCATTCACAGACGCGTGGAGAGAAAATGGGCTCTCAAGGACGTTTTGCAATCAAAGGGTTTTCAGATCTGACTGTGCGCTTCCAAGCAACACAACATGCAGGACAGGTGCTGGCATGCAGATGCTCGCTAACTAATCAAGTACTGCCTATGGCCTTCAGACTTAATGACAGCTACATCACATTTTGTGCTTTTTTTATCCAAGTAATCTGATGTGACACAAGCCCCCTCAGCCTACAGTTGGAAGATAAAAAAGCTTTTAATAAGTGCACTGACTGGCAGGTATTATGATGGCGTGTAGAACTAACTGAAATGCAAGAACCGCATGACCCCCAATGACTTTGAACTGTAAAATTAAGACATAAAAAAATGAATTCTACACTAGTAAGTCAACCAGAGAATGGTTCTGCAAAAGTTAGGCACCCTGAAAATGTAAACATGACTCATCATGGCAGAAAACAGCTCCCTCGTTCTAGTTTCAGTTGCATGTTGCAGCTGATTTTGATTTTGACATCCAACACTTAACAAGAGACAGAGCCAAGCCAAGCTCCAGGCCTACAGTGCCTCTCACTTCAGATTAAATCCAGCGTTTCTGGACTATCTCAAAAGTTAAAGTTCTTATATTTTTGATCCTGTTTCAAAGCCTTGACCCTCATCAAAAGCATCGCTCTAATCTTTCCTCCTATTCGGAAAGTTTCACATAGAACTTTCTTTTCATTTTCCTCCCAAAACAGCAGCAGAGCTCCCTTCATCTAGCATCCACTTAGCAGAACCGCGGACTGTAATCCATGGGTGCCATCTGGGAAGCCCTCCAGCAAGCTTCCTGTCTGGCTTCACATCAGTGTTTCTGCCTCTCTGTCTGTCCCCACCTTCTCTCAGTCGGAGTCGTCACCACCGTCGTCGTCATCCGAGCTCGGGCCCTCTTCCTCCGAGGAGCTCGGGTCTTTGGTGCTGGCCTCTGAGATCATGCCGTCTGAACTGTCAATCTCTATGGATGTCTCTGATACGTAGAGGTGGACGGCCCTCGCTGGGTGGCTAGGATACATACGTGCATACACAGAGGGGACAAGGAGACATGCACCAGGGGAAGGTAAGAACAGCATAACACACACACATACAGGGGTATGAATTCATGCATGGCACATCCATGAATTATTCATGTACATGCATGTGTATAAGCCATACACAATGGGGAAAGGACAAGACAAACACAAAGACAGCAGCAGGGTTGAAGGGTTAGTGTCACGCAGGGTAAATCGCCCAAAGCTGAGAGTGAAGGCTGATCAAAATCTCTGTTTACACATTTGCATTTGATTGGGGGTACAAACATTTCCCGTTTTCAACGAAAGATTTGTCTTCAGCTTGAAGCCTGAGGAAATCTGATTAAGCAAGATGACAGCAGAGTTGTCAACTTTTCCTTGAGAGGCCCGGCTTTTAAAGTCTGCTGCACACAGTGAGTCATCGCAACACCAGTTTTGACAGTAACAAGTTATGGCGCCTGTTGCAGAAAGATCTGAAAACCCCAGAGAGAAACAAAGAAGTCCCACGTGCCCAGAAAACAGCTCATTGTTCAAAACAGACAATCGGCCATCAGAGAGGCTACAAGTTGGTAATAAGATTTGCCACTTTGTCAGTGATACTGCATTTAAATTTGTGCTGGTAAAGTGTTTACAAAGGTACTGCATGAAATGTCTGTTTCCAACAAGTGCTCTCCATCAAGATTTGATTATTTCATAGCACCTTGATAATCTCGGCAGGAGTCTCAGCATCAAGGATAATAACACCACAGAATCGTAGAAAAATACAGCGATATAACTTCAGTAGTGAAAACAAAACAGAAATGTCCACCAGCATCCTCCTACAGATTCAAAAGAACCACAGTAATGTCGGTCAGACGGCTGAAATATGCGACCATTGAAATGAGTGTCGGTGAAAGCTTTGTATGTGGTTGCATCATGCTTCCCATCATTGGGTAATTAAACAAAGTTCAATAGAAGAGCTGGGAAACTGCTCATTCTTTGTTCCACAGTTTCTATTGTTTGTTGAAATATCAAATGTGGTTTGTACTGCATTGGTATGTTGAGTATGAAATGTATTAGTGGGGAAGTAAACAGCAGGAATACACCATTGTTCTACCTCTACATCATCAAAACATTTACACCCAACAGGAAATGTGTTTTGGAGCCCATTTAGCTGGAATAGATGAATGAGGAATGAAAGGCACATGGTGATATAAAACACACACAGCAGCCTGGCTAAAGTTCTATATCTACAACTTTCTACACAAAGGTACATTCTTAATTTATCTGAATGACAGCTGCCCATGAACTTCCAGATTTGGCATCCAAAGACTGCTGTTGGAGGGGAAGGTGGAAGTGAAGGAAAAAAGCCCAAGGCCCCAAGAAGGAGCGCCACATGCCCCGATCCCCCAGAGTTAGACGGAGAGCGAGAGAGGAAATGTGTGATTCTTCTGTTCCTCTCTCTATCCCCCTCTTCCTCTCCATCTGTCTTTCTCTTTTGGTCTTACCACGCAGTGGGGTCTTTTCTCTCTTTCCGGGGAGCCTCCTCGTTCCCTTCTAGCTGTCTCTGTCTCCTCTTCCTGCACCGCCTGCAGGAAAAAACGATGATGAGGAGCAAGACGACAGCGGCGATGCCGCCCCCAATGGCCAGCGCCAGAAGGAGAAGCTCAGAGAAAGAAGCTGTAGGTGAGATGGAAACACAGGCTGAGTGTCCAGAAAGATTGTTCCTCAGAGCCTTTTTTGTTATGATGTGTGCCTGCTGCAGTTATTATTAATACGCTTTTCCTCTGGTGGTTTTATGGTGGTGTTGAGAGAAATGTTTCAATCACTGCTAGATGGATTTTTTTTGTACACACATTATTGGTCTCCACACTACACTGCTGATCCACTAACTTTTCCTGTAGTGCCATCATCAGGTCAACATTTCAGTTTGTTTGATATTTTGGTTTATATTATAACTCAAATGGACTTTGTGTTTAGTGCTAATCAGAAAATGCTGTCACGCTAAACCACACCTACACGCCTGCTAAACATCAGTATGTTAGCATTGACGTTGCGAGCGCGTCAACGTGCTGACATTAGCGTTTAGCTGAGAGCACCGTTGTGCCTAAGCACTGCCTCGCTGGAGACTCTCCATCTTGTTGACATGCTGTTGCCTGTTCAAATATTTATGTATCTCCGGTCAATAGTTCTGAGTGTCTTGGTAAAAGAGTAAAATCTGTAATTAATACATCTCATTTAATCATTAAGAACCAAATGTCACAGCAGAGGCTGCACCTGTGCAGCCGCAGCCTCTTTTTCCAACACTTGTTCAAAGACTATAACACTAATTTGAAAATACCCATTTAATTGTTATTGAGTTTGTAAAAAATCAATATGTCTGGAACATTTGCAATCTTTTCGATTAAGATTTGCTTTAATCTAAAATTCATATCACATCTTACCGAAGATCAATTCAAGAATTATGAGACTTGCCGTTTAAATTTATGACTCACTCTACATGAATCCTAACCCCGTCTAATAGTTTCTCTGAAATTGAAATCTATTTTCTTCTGCTGTCTTCCCATATTTGGCAAGAGGGGATCTGATGTGTATGTTTTCAAAGACACAGATAAAACATATTCATGTCATATATATGCAAAGAAGTATTTTGTCTAAAATATACACTGCAGACCTGAAATGACCACACGCAGGCGAATCTCTCCAACCGAGCCGTGAACATCCGGCGGGTTCTTCACCTGGCAGATGTAAGTGCCGTTGTAGGTGAACTTAACCTGCTGAATTATGATGGAGGCGTCACGGCCCATGACATCTCCAGCCCAAGAGATGCGCTTCCTAAAAATGCCTTCTACGGGAGGATATGGTCGCAGATGGTAGTAGAACACCTAAAAGAGGAGAGATAGATTTGGTGGAGCTGATTAGGGTTTGATTAGTTGGACTGGTATAGATAGAAAGTCATACCAAACTGAGTCTGGGGAAGGAAGCAATTTTATTCTCACACAGAAAGAAAGACAAGACATAAAACCTGCTGCTGCTTTTTCTCTCTATTCTCAATATGAGCACACACACACACACACACATAAACATACACAAGCTGTCTTGGACAGTCTGTAGGGAGCCTGATGACTCACCGACTTCTCTCTCAGTTGGCTGAGGGGGTGGATGCTCCCTGACACAATGAGGGAGGTTTTAGGTTTGATCTCATTTTCTCACATGCACACACAGACACACACACGCACTCACCGACTCCTCTCGGCCTGGCTTGAGAGGTCTGAAGCTCCAGGAGATGATGATGGTGTTGGGATTGATGGGCGAGGAGCTCTGGAATGTGCATTTCAAACGAACATCCGTCCCGTTGACTGCCTCCACTTCCCCCGAGGTGTATATACGCATCCCGCTGACCCGCAGCACGCCTGCAAGGCACAAACATGAGGCACAGCAGCAGAGTTTACTTCAAAAGCAGAACGTGGGGCACGCAGAGCAAAATCTATACATAGATTAATGGTTTGTGAAAGAAACACAAATATACGATGCAACATATGCAGTATGAATTCAGCCTCATCAGTAAATTCCTGTGTAGGGAGTGCATGCAGTGTACCCAGTGACCCTCCATCTGCCTACGCAGTGCTGCTGCAAGAAAAATCACTAACTCTAAGTTGTCATTATAGCTGTATTAGATACATATATAACAGTGTACACCGAAATCTCACAGACTGGTTCAAAACGCTGTATGTGCGAGATTAGATCTGCAATCAGTGAGTGAACTCAGTTTCATTACATCCTGAAAGTCTGATTCCAGATCAGCAGGCACAATCTGTGACATTTGATGAATAATAGCCACTTTAGCTGCGCTACTACAGCTGAGACAGGGCTGGAATTGACAGTCTGCTGTATATTACATGGATGTGGACTATATCAATCTTTACAGTATATGTGCTAGACCTATTAGATGGAAAATGAATGGACTGGAAGAGCGGAGAGGGATATTGGCAACGATTTGGCTCTTCCACATAATGATGGATGGAGCTCCCTGGAATGGAGTTAGCGCTGACACACACACACACACACTGTACATATACGACACACATACACACACATGCACGCAATGTCCCTGACAGAGACATGCTTAATGCTGAGTTTTTGTCTGGCAGCCGGTCAACATCACATTGGGAACAGGCCGATCGCATCTCCCTCACCTCCTGACTTTGCAGAGTCTTTTTTATCAAGGTAAAACCTTTTTTTTTTTTTTTTCTAAAGCAACCCAGTGAGTATGTGTGTATGAGTCTAAGTCTCTGTAGAGGTTTATGTGCAGGCTGTCAAGTCCAAATCACCTGGTCTATTTATAGAGAGAGCTCTATACATCCTAATAATATCCGGAGCTATGTCTAGCCTTATTAAAGTCAGTTCCCCTGAACGCAGCACCGTCCGCTCACGGCAGCCAAGATTTGTCTTAATGTCATTAGCACACTCCGTATGATAACCCTGCAGAACAAGGCAAACACTTGATGAGAGCTTTGACTATCAGATACAGACAAGCTGTCTGTGGGTCGAGTGTGTGTGCCATCCCAGGCCTTCAGTTTTTTTTTTTTTTTTTTATGTGAGATAATTAGTTTTTGTTGATGCAATCACCTCGCATCAGGGTTATTCTGTTACTCTGAAGTAAAATGGATACGATGTTACGCCTCTGGTTGAGGTTGCACAGTGCTTAGTATCACAGATAAAGACGTTAAGCTCTATTCTACCATTTAAAATGTAGTTTAAGTGTCTGACCGTGGCTTTGCCTTATGTTGCATGGCAATATAAGGCACCAGGCATAGAAATTAAAAAAAAAAAAAAACTCCAGGAAGGTAAATTGAGCCATAACGTTCCCCCCTGCATTATAAATACAGTGGGCATTAAGGAAAATGTCAGCAGGAGCTGGGCTCCTCCGGCAGCGTGTTCTCTGCTCCTTATCAGGCTGGAGAGAGTTTCCTGTGGGTTGGGATGAGAGAGAGCGGGGCGACCAGACGGCCCCCGCACAGCATTAAACAGACAGGCTTCTCTCTCATCACCGGGCCCTGACAGCGCTCCAACGGCCTAATGTGTTTTAAATGAGGCCGATGAAACCTGGGAGGAGTGTGTACAAGTGAGCAACATAAGCAGGGTACACGCTGCAAGAAATGTCCATCTTTGAAAACCATTAGACTGAAAAGTGAACATTTTACTGGAATGGAAAAAATATATATGCCATTGCGGTGAGGTTGAAGTATATGCTTATTTTTTCTTGTTTCTACATAATTTTCTTGAAAATAAGACAGGTAGTACATCTTCCATCAATAAATTGCTATTTAAGTCAAGAAAGATGTCCAAACAGTTTGGTTTGCAAATCTTTCCCCACTGGCAGATATTTTTGCTCACGGAGGAAAAATATGACTTTAACTTTTTTTATGTTGGAGAATAATACTTTGATGGATCGACTTCAGAGGGAAAAAACAAGCCTCCTCTGCCACCCTCCTCTCGCTTCCTCGTCTACCTGGCAGGAGAAACACTGAAGTTAGTGGATTAAACTGCCTGTGTTTAGGATATTCATTAGGCAGATAACATCAGCACTGGCTCTATCTAGTACAGCCAGTAATGACTCCCCCTTTGGCTCGAGCTGCAAGTGTGTGTGTGTGCGCGAGTATGTGTGTGTCAAAACTCAGCGAGAAGAGTCCGGACTGCCAGGTAAAAGTTTCATTTTCCATAACACATGTGAAGCTTGACAAAGAGAAAGAGGGGCGAACGGGGGAGAGGACGGGGAGTGGGCAGAAAGTGTTCCATTGCGTGTGTCGCAGAAATGACAGTCCTGTTAACAAGTGTCTCATTTCAATCTAAAATACACATTGCTCTGTTTTTAGCCATAGCAGCATAGGCTTCGGATGGAAATATTAGTCAGTCAATATGTTCACTGCTGGATTATATAGCCATGATCTATCGGACATTAATGGTCCCCACAAGATCGGCCCTATTGCCTTTTCATGTAGCGCCGCAATGACGTTGCCGTTTTTACAGGATAGCTACAAAATTTCAGGCATCCATCAGGATCAATCTTAACCTACTATTGTGATCCTTAAACTTTACATATGGCAACATCATTGTGTTAACATTTCACCTGCATTCCCGTTAGCTTGCGGGTTACTTTGCGTTTAGTCGCTTATCAGCAAATGCTAACGCGCTAAATTAAGACAGGAAACATGGCAATGCTTTCCGCATCCATGCCAATTTTGAGCATGCTGCCCATAAATCTCTGTAATAAAAGTCATCACTCATCGTACAGTTAAACCCCTCCATTTCTTCATCTTTATTTCAGAGAGAACAGCGCGCGCGGACGATAAGCCGAGTAATATAGTGCAATGCCTTCCCTCCTCTACCAAATTGTTTAAAAGCTCATGCTGGAATGACTCATCGTGCTTCATGTATCAGCATAGAGAGAGCGGGTCCTCCAGGGCCTTAACACCTCATTTCAAACCTCTCCCCTATTTACAGTACATGAATTTAAATCAGCGTTGCTAATCTGCTTTCAACAACAAAAAAGTAAATCGCTTTCAACTCCGCCGTCCTTTGACGCAAGCTGTGCTGACTAAGAATCAGGGTTAATTAGGCCTGTTTGAAGACAAAATAGATATTAGTAGAATGACAGAGCGCTTAGGTCTATATAGTGCTTCAATTACAGTACTAATTTCTCCCTGCGGCTAAAAGTGCATGATTGCTATTTAATCGGTCATTAGCGGGCACTAATTCCTGAGGAAGACGCATGCCATTACATGAGTGACGACATCGAGAGCGCAACTCAATTAGAGACAGAGAGAAATGAGATAAACATGAAGAAATGAAAGAGCGACCTTAAGTGATGATAAAGAGTAGATGAAGGGGTGAATGATGGTTACATGGAGCTAGGGTCTCATACTGTGATGGGAAATGTATTCTGTTACATAATTGCAGGCTGTAAAGAGGAGATAAGGTAATACTGTTTGTTTGCTTGCTTGTTTCTCTGCCCATTTTTCGACTCTCCGTGCATGGCTCTCCGTCCAGTATAAGCTTGTTTATATCTGAACATCCTGCCCGGCCAATGCTGACCACACCCAGCGTCCAGAGACTGGGAGAGAGAGAGAGCTTTCACAGCTTATTAAGATGGAGTTATGCACCCTAAAGTGGAGGGCAGGGCCAGAGTGCAGACACATACTGTGATTTACCCAAATTATGTTTCAGATATTGCAGACATTGTCTGGCATGCTGGAGTTTTCTTGCAGGATATTTGCATAAGACAACTCCACAACTACACCTCTTAAAGCTGTTTTATAATCACGCTGTAGGAGGAGGCTTTTAAGTGCTTCTAATCTGTTTGATCGGCTCTGTCTCTACGCTGAGGTCTGTCAAGTTGGCACAAAAGTACTGCTGAGTCAGAGCAAAACAAATCTCAGTCTTCATTAAGATTGTGTCTCTACTCTATATTTCCCTCATTTAAGTTATTAAATACTGGAAAACATGTGAATGTGATCTATTACACTCTTCACTGGTAATTAAAAAGACAGAATTCAGAGTCTTTATGTGAGGCGTGCCGAAGCTTAACTGCCTGATTGCTTGGATTTAAAACTACTACGGTGACAATTAATCACTTTCTCACATGGGGTTTGACCTCAGGTCAGCGTCTTATCAAACACAAACTTCTGGAGAAAGCGTGTGTGTGTTTTTGTCAATGTGCATTCCAGATGTTTCTATTTTTCTAACAGATATGGCAAGAGGAAAAGCTGGAAAAGGTTGTAAAACATTATTTCCCATTGTTACGCGTGTGTGTGTGTTTGTGTGTGTTTGTCATACACACACACACACATGTTTTCTCCATTTGATGTACCAGTGTTGGCATTAGTCCATAATATCTGTCAATATATCCAATATATCACAATAAAATGAACTCGCTGAACCTTTAATGCACTTCACTCTACCTGTCAACACTACCTGCTACAAACTGCAAAGGTCCACTGGCCCGTGAGGACAAATACTTTCATCTAGTGTAAAATAATCAAACCAAGCCCACTCAAGAGTGATTAGGTTTGCTTGCCTTGGCAGTCATCCCAAGATTGTATAAAAGCCTTCCAAAGAGGCAGAAAAAATATCAAGTAGTGTTTGACCTGCCCCTATAATATTTCACCCAATATGAAAGAGTGCAGGCAGGTTTAAAACCGCATAACCTCTTCTATGCTTTACAAAGTCTTTAGTCTCACATTGCCAGATGTAGTATATAAATGCATGCGATGCAGCAGTGCAGAAGAAAGGGCTGGAGGGAAGTCATTTTTATTCAGCTATAGCCAAAAACATATGCATTTTGTGATGGTTGTAAGTCATATGAAGTGTTCTCAGTGGGTCAGAAATGTTCCCTACTGACATTTTTTTCTGGAATGATAAAAGTCACTGACAGTTTGTAGGAATCTGTAGCTGGCTACCTGAGCTTTAAAATATTTCTGTCCTGCTTTAACACAAGAGCCCTCTACAAACATCTAAACTGCACATGCACTCTGAACTGGGCTTGATGGCTCCATATATGATATCATGCTCAAAGGCTAAAGTTAATAAGGCCCAGGTAAAAAAAAAGTCATCCTCAGTCCTCGCCAGTCGATGATCTATGTTGAGGAGACGGAAAGAAAGAAACTGCAGTTCAGAGCCAGTCTACAAGTATGATACTTATATTTGGAAAAGCAACCCAGAGTTACTAATTATAGTCCTAATAGCAAACAGGACCAGGTCCCACTTAATCAGAAATACTCAGAATAACAGTGGAGGTGTTACTGTGTGAACATAACCTGTAGAGCCACAAATTAGTTAATGATATGTTCTTTGGCCTTACGTGACACTGTACAACACATGTAAGCAGTAAGCTAGATATCGTTATTATTAGCAGCTTATGTTAGAGAAGATAAATGCACTGTTTAATCCATTCTTGACACTTCTGCTATTGTGTTTCAAAGTGTCAGTTACAGCCCTGTACAGAGTGTTCTGACATTTGGAAAAATCCAAAGCTTGACAGGTCTGCTGTACCTACAGTTATAACTCTCGCTGAGCTATTATTTGACAGTTGCTGTTTGGCAAAGTGGTGTAACAGACAGTCAATTCTCAATGCTGCCCTATTAAAATCAATGTTTATCATCTGGTTAAACAGTGCTCTCGGATAGTGTATACTCCTGCCAAGGCTGAACAACAATTCTCTGATGTATGTCTGCACCAAAAAAATAATCTTCCTTAGACCAGGACCGGACTTTCCACCACACTTTTCCACCATATTCAGCTAGCTAAAAGACAAACAAAGAAAGAACTGTCTCATCAGATGGGTTACATATGGTTACCATGGATGGCTTTTCCAAAACATTAGCATTTTCAGGCCATTCTGGGTGCGTTTCACACGACAGAGAGGCATGCTTGGTATATTGAACCTGAGTCATAACTGCTCTGCAAACATTCTCTGGAATTCTAAATATTCCTCTTTAAATGTCTTTTATTGCACAATCCAAATCTTCATCTCAAGGAGCTTAAAGGCTTGTTACTGCCTTAATTCAGAATTATGAATATGTACATGACAATGAGAAAGACAGCTGCTTTCCAGCCTAAACATAGCTTTCATAGTATAATAACATCCATGATCAGGTAGTGAAGATATCCGGATACCATGAGGATGCCACAACTGATTACTGTTTTAGAGGCGTTTCCTTTACATCATACACTGTAGCCACGGGTTTTCCTTTTGGCAAGAGGATGTTACATCTTACTGGGCTTTACAAGAGAGTAGGAAACAGAAATCAAGTAGTTGCCACGACTTTCTAAATCAGGAAACTGGTTTCATTGCATTATTTCCTAGACGATGTGTGTTTGTGCCTTTCCTGTCTTCATTATGGCTCAGAAACAAAGGGACCACCAGAGGAAACTCGATTCTCTGTTGCACCGGTTTTGGAGGAAACACTTAGGACAGGACCAAACACACACACCGAGCTCAGGGGATCACAAAGAGCCTCTTCTCTGCTTTGTGAGACGTTTCACAAGCCTCTGCTTTTTTTTTTTTCCCCCCGTAACAAGGCTTGGCTTTCATACAGGGCTGGACTAAGGCTGGGAATAGTAGGTTCAGGTAACTATATCTTCTCACAGAGTTGAGGAAGAGGGTGAGTGTTGAGTGGAGTAATGGGAGTGAACCACTGAAATGGACACAACTGTGCGTAACATACCGTGCTGTGCTTTTTCTCCATACGTCTTTCCGTTCATTCCACTTACTTATGAACATACAGTTGTGCCAAAACAAGCACCAAAGGCATGTATTCACATACAAAAGGCCGCACTTGGGCTTTTGTTCTGGGGCTGTTTTCATGGTTTACCCAGTTAAAAGAAACACGATATTCAGACCATGTCCTTGTAGCAACAGTTTGGAGAAAGCCTTTTCCTGTTTCATGACAATGCCACAAAGCCGGGTTCTTACAGAAATGTTTTCCTCAGTTGGTATAGAAGAACTTGACCGGCCTGCACAGACCCCATCCAACAACTCTGGGATAAACTTGAACCTCAATCGTGAGCCTTCTCGCTCAACATCAGTTGCTGTCCTCACTGACGCTCTCGTGTTTAAATGGGAGCTTCCCCTGAACAACGAAGACTGTTAAAAGCGATAAATCTATGCACGCGGTTTTTGGAATGACACGTGCAACTATCACATACAGGTGTAACATTCAAGCACCCACATACCTTCACACACTTGGCACCGATCCCTTGTCAATCAAACGTAGCAAGACGACCTTCCTCTGGATGTTTTGTTTGACTTTCTGCAGGTGGTGCTGTTTCCTTTCATCCACAGTGACTATCCTCACTCAGGCCTATTGCTCCAAATAAAGCTGAAGGCTCAAATGTATCAGGACCAGAGACATGAACCAGACACTGGCTGTTTGCTTCAACTGCAAATCAAAAGCTTTCATTAGCTTGATTTATGAGGAATCACTTTTTTATTTTAAAGAGAAAGAACAGAAGTTTCCTTGGAGGGAAATGTCACAAGCTGCCATTTTGATGCTGCTTTTATTTCATTCATTTCTGAGTCCTACAGATGTAAGAACAGCACCAAACTTTGGGAAACCACAAAAATGTGTTTGTATACACTCTAAAGGTCAGTCCAAACACAGACCAACCATCAATCTCTTTTTCTAACTCTTTCTTCCTCTCTCTTTCCTCCTCCTGCTCGGGGCCAATTGTAATTCATCAGGCGGTGGTGTCCAGAGGAAACGTGTAGTGGGTGAGTGAGGATAAGAGTTTAATCCATCAAACCTCTTTCACTCCCACTTCGCAGCTGACTCAACAACTTCTCCACGGGATTACAAACTCCTGGGGGGGGTTCTAACGCGTACGCTTCGATTCAACACACCCACAGGCTTCTGTTGGAAGGACGGTCCAACCCTTAAAAGACAACCCTTCGTTTCACATATTTACTACGAGCCTAGATTAACCGTATGCTCAGTGTCCTGCGGTGCTATGAGTCAGAGTGAATCCAGTCCCCCCGTGACTTCCACCTCCTGCTCCCGAGCAGAGGAATAAGTCAGCTACTGACAATATACACAGATCAGAAACTGCACTGTGGAGGAGGTAATCCAAAGACCTCTGCTCTTCTACTTTCCGCCTTAAACGGGGACGCCACCAATTTCAAAACTAAAGGTCAGTCTACTGGTCATATTTCATCCTACGTAGCTTGTAAACAGTTGTTTAATGTCAGCCTTTTTAAAGCGGCTACAAGCAATTAAACATTAAACATAAACCACTCTTCAGTATTACACACACTGTGTCTGCACAGAAAGTTTCAGCCTTGTCATCCTACATATGTCAGACGGACCTGATACATTTCTATCTGTAGTCAATCCAGCCGTCAAGTAACCTGGCTGCGCCAGATGGTTTATTACACGGAACCATCTGGGAAGTCGTGGTTGGAAACAGTTGTTTGGCGAGGAGTGGAGGCATTTTTAAAAAAAAATACATGCAGATAGACAGATGGTCATTCGATGATCCGCCGCCTATCAAGTGCGGACTTCAAGCAATCAGATCAGCGCACCGCATAATGTAGTCAAGAAGGTCAAGAGAAGAACCGTCACTGACGCTTGCTGCCTTTCTTTCAATGATGAAACACGTTCCAGTTATGATATAACTGATGCAAGAAGCGTCTGAGTGGATCCTGTTTAACAAACAATCACTTTCCACACACGTCATGGCACACACCTGGTTATAAACCACACCTGTAGTTCATGGTGTAGCAGGCAGTACTTTATCATAGGACGCTGAATGGTCCTTAAGCACTGCGCTCAGACACAAGTAGCTCGAAGCCTGGCAAGACGGACTCTTGCATGATCTCACAAGAATGAATGCTAAGGCTAATGAAATCTCGATCGATATTGCTGTGTAACTTTCACTATTAAGTCAGTTCAATGGCTTTCTGACTCTTCTCCACCTCTGGTACTGTTGCAGTAAGCGTTTAGCATCTTAGCATCATCCCACAAGTGTCGTTTGTGGCTGCAGTAGCAGCTGATTAGCAAAAGCTACAATGTCACATGAAAATTGGAACTCCAGGGTTTTTAGACCTTTAGTCAAACTAGGAACTAAAAAATCAGGATGCCTCATCCTCTGGCGCATTAATTGTGATCATTCTTTGGAAAATGTCCTTAAATTTCATGAAAGCACATCGCTAATTTGTAAAGATTCACTTAAATTCCCAGGCACACATAATTAGAAAAGGGGCTGAAAGGATAAAGTATCTACTTGTAATAAATTAGAGACCTTTGCATTCATTCCCCATGTAGCTAGTTATAATGAGCAAGGATATACATTTTTGCAAATGAGCCACAGCTAGCCTGAGCTCACACTGAAACCAGAAAAGCACTCTGACATGTCAGTCACACAGGCTAATGGAAACAAATGAGAGGTGTAGAGAACATTGAAGTGCGTAAATGTGACCGAACCCTTGCATCCTGTCCTTCACCTGCCCCACCCACTGGCCCCACTCCTTTTCTTCTCAACTTACACTCATTCATTTACATTTCTGTGCAGTGCAGTGACAGATAATTAGTGAGTAAAACCGGATAAGCAGCTCCCTCTGATACACTTTCAAAGTAGAGCACATTTTATTAGTCAGTGTTTTTAATAACAATAGCAGGAGGAGGACATGCAGAAGTCAGACACTAACCAAAGAAAGGGAGATTAAGAAAGAGAGTGACTTCCCAGCCTGGGAAATTCAGTTCTTCATTAATCCTCATCTTTCCAACATTAGGGAAACAGAAACAAAAAACAATGACGTGACGTCAAAAGGAACACAATGATTGACAAAGTCAAGAAAAAGTGGAATGACAGAATAAAGCAGTAGGATGAGGCATTATTGAAGTACTTGAGATTTTTTTTGAAGGTCTTGTGGGAATCTAGTAATCGACCACATTTTTACTCAGTCCAGTCTCTATCTCTGGCAAAGTGGAAAATATTTTTACACTTTTTATATTATGGCAGAACAAGTTTGGCATACCACTGTGGAGAGTAAAACAAATGATGACAGTCAGCACAGAAAACTACAAAGGAAAGTACCGTTCAGGTCAAGGTTTAACCATTAGACCACGAGCACAGAACATGAACAGGAAACTCTGTATATTTATAGTTTCGAGTACCCAGATGTGAACTGCTCCGGTTTAAGTCAGGTTTCTTTCGAAGAGCATAAAGCTCTTCACAGATGCCTCTCAATTGTGTTCTCATAGGGCACCAGATTGAAGCATCTGACTTTAAAATGTATAACATTTTCTTTGGGGGAACAAGCCTAGGAGGTCTGAGGTCCAAGAAACTGATTGTGGCTCTATGGGAGGAGATGTCATCCAAACCATCTGTAATAAAATATGACTTTTTAAACCAGAGTTCATCAACGAAGACAGCATCCAAAGGAAAACGCACGGCAGTATGCACGCTCACTAAGAAGGCTGAGACCACACCTCACCCAAAGAGGTTTAGAATTAGCTACATGTTAACTACCTAAGTAGGCTCCATAGTGTCCGACCTTGGTCTTGGTTTTGACTTCTCAAAGTCTTGGACTTGTCTCAGTGTTTCAGTGTCTCAGTCTCACCTCTGGGATGAGGGTTTAATCACAAACATTCAACTATTGGCAGCTGATGATAAAATTCCTCCAGGCTTTGTGCAAATCAGATGACTCAGGAAGAATTGCTGATATTATGTGGAAACAGATGATTTATTCCATATGCTGTAAACCTTTTGGAGGTGTTGCTTTAGCAGGAAGATCTGCTTGTTTACCGTCATTCCAAACAGTTTTGAGAACGAGTGACCAAGCCAACGGAGTGTGTAAGAATGCGACTCCACAAACGGAAACCCATGCTAGCAAATATTCTGTATCTGTGTTTCCACAGATACAGATGAACACTGACCATGTGCGTGAACACAAACATTTTCCCTCCAATGAGAAATGTGTTTCAAATCCCTGTTTACACTTGGAGCCGAGCGCAGTCTTAAGAGTTAAACATCACGCAGGGAGTGCCTCGCACTCGCACTCAAACACTTCACAGATGTGGCCTAAGCCCACTCTGTTGGGGATTGGTGCGTTCTTGTACATAAATGCGTCATTGTCAGCTCTACACACCCCCAGGCAATCCCATCAGCCAAACACAAAGGCTAGGCGTCCTCCTAGGTGTTTCGGCACGGCATGTCAAAAACCACAGCGAGGCTTTGTTATACTGACCTATTGTTGTAGTGAGATTAGAGCTGCTGAGGCAGAGAGATAACTTTTAATAAGTCATACAGGAGGCTGCTTGTTTGTTGTAAACCTCATAGAGTTAAACTGACGCCTGAACAAGCAGTGTGTGTCTGGTATTGCTGTTTGCAGTCGGAAACTGTGTCTGTGTGTGTGTGTGTGTGTTAAACCTGTAAATCAGGACAGGTTGGCACACGTCAGCCTTTGAGCCTTTCAGGCTTCTGTTGAAGAAGAAAATGTTCGAGGAGGACAAAAGTAATTTAAGTTAAATTACAAAAAAAAAAAATTCTACAGCAGGGGATGTAAGAAAATGTTAAGAAAAGACTTTTAGCCGCCTGCCTGTGTTTGGTTAAGGCAGATAAATCATTAAAATGAATGTAGCGTTAGTTTTCAGTGTGTTTCCTTTTTAAATGAGGCACTCACAGTGTGTGGTTGAGTTGTTGTTTTGCCAGTATAAAGCTAAGTATAAATTTAGCTATTTACAAGAAAAACTATGTTTACGTGTCAGGACATAAGCGTGAGATACCAATACAGAACAGAACAGAACAGAACAGAAAGAAAGAAAGAAAGAAAGAAAGAAAGAAAGAAAGAAAGAAAGAAAGAAAATCGAGATTTTCCCAAGGGAGTTTATCTATGGAAGGCTACAGCTCAAGCCCTACTTTTACTTTCTAAACATTTCAACAGCGAAAAACAAGAGAACAACTGCAGGCTGTGGAGAAGAGAAGTGTCAACAGTTAGTCTGAAATATTACTTCCTTTTTTTTAAAGAAGGTCCAAATGTTTCTCTTTCTCTGGGAAGAGGCTGAATGTCCCAGGGTCCCCCCAGAGGTCCAAACACTACATGTCTATTACTTTTGGTAAAAAAAAAAAAAAGGTTTGCACTTTCTATAGAAAACTTTTATTGTGTGTTTTGTCTCTTTTTGGCAAATGAGTTACACTCAAAAAACTCAAGGAGGGAGGTGGAGAGAGAGTCTGTAACGGTAACTGTAACAAAGCAAACACAGAGCGGGAACCACAAGGCGTGAATGGAAGGAAACGGAAAGGTATTGGATTTTCTACACGATATCATCACGTGTGTGTAATGAACATGGTATAAATATTTCATGCTTTATATATATCACCGTTAGCATCAATGTCGATATTTAACGCCCATTTGCTCATATTAAAAAAAGTTGTGTTCATTAAAAAAACTTTAATAGATTATTCCATCACAGACATACAGTGTGGTGTGTGGGTCTTGTATTATTTTATACAATATTTTAAAGGGCTGTATAAGACAAAAAAAAGTTTCCTGAAAACGATGTAGAAAACGTGTTGGAGTAAATGTGTGTTTTGTTGTGACCAGATGTTCTGCTTCTCTCCTGACTATCACGGGGGTTTGTCTGAGCTGTGCCTCCACCTCCATGAGAGCTTCCTACTTCGCACTGCACCTAACATCCTTCACAAATGGTCCAAAAGTCCAAATCTGGTAATGATTGCATCTGTTCTAGAAAGCAATTCCATTCTTGATGTTGTGAAAAGCAAAAAGCTAACACCCAAAAGTATCTCGACAGAAATGATAATTTATTGTATTTCTCTTCAAGACTCCTGCCAAACACACTTCAGAAAACACACAAAGGAGTCAAGCGTTTATCTTTGAGAGGCATGAAGGATTACATTTGGAGGGAGATTATTCTGTTTGGTCTGTATCATATCTCTTTAAACACATGCTCTTTCACAGCAAGTCGAGAAAATTAATAGTAACAGCAATTCATGTCAAAACACTAGAGGTCTGACAGACTAATGTGTTAGCTCTGTGCTGTTTTGATGTCACGGCTTTTACCTGAAAGGAAGAGAGACGGGTAAGAGAAGAGCGGGAGAAAGAGAGGAATGAATCTGAATTATTTTTGCACGCATAATTGGAATTTCATACCATGCGGGGTCCCACGAGAAAGAGATGGGCCTGCTGGCTTGTTTCGGCATGCCGTGACGCTTTGCCAACACAATAAAGCCGAAGGCAATGGAAGTGATTACAGCGCAACAGACATGAGAACCAAGAAGAAGCTGCTCAGCTGTAATCAGTTCCAACACGCTTTGCTTCATCCACATGCTGTTATTTGATTGCACATCCCTCTATATCCACACGGTATATTTAGTCATCCTCCTGCTCTGTCAGCCTGGGACTGTTATGACTGATCTGCAGGCACATGCTCCTTGTAAACACAAGCAGCTTGCTGCTGTAGTGGATCCCCGCATGGCGCTCTGGCGGTGGATGGACATGTTCAATCAACATAATCCACTTAAGAGGGATGGACACCGATTACGTCAAGGTTAAACAACCTGAATGAATTGCCCGATACGCCAGTTTATGATATTAAAACCTTTTCCATTAGCTGTGCGGTCACAGCATGTGTGAGCAGCTACAACAATCAGATGTACTGTAGTCTATTAGTGTTTGTGTTTATCTCTGTGGTTGTGTGTATCTGTTGTTATGATCCAAATGACATCCTGACATTAAGCCCCCCCCTTTCCCACCAGTCCACCCCCTTTGTACGGGAAGCAGGTGGACTTATCTGCGTCTAGCGGGCCACTTCTGAAGCACGGATGCGCATTAATAGCCAGGAAATGACTACGGTTCCACAAAATCCAAACAACAATGAGGACACGGATTTGATGGTAAATGCTGTAAAGTCATTACATTGTCAGAAGTTGCCCCCGCCGTGGCTTGTTTTTAAAGCCATTACGAGAATTCTTGAGAGTGGCCCTCCCGGTGCCACTGTGCCAAGTTCTCTACTTCCCAATGACGCACGACGGCCGCTCAGAGATGGAGGTTAGAGGTCCCTGTGGAGCTTTCACTAATGGAAAGACAACCAGCTCCTCTCTCGTTTACTTTGAAGCTGGACTGTCGGAAGCTTCTCTAAAGGGTCATCCTGTTTCGTCTCAAGAACACCCTTGGGACTTGGAAACAATGTACACTTTTAGAAAAGCCAAGATGTTAAAATGCAAGGCCAAACAGATGAAACATACTTCATACTGTAGAGACATTTCATTTTCTATAATGGTTGGAGAATTTAGACCATTCCCATGTAAAGTAATGGATCCTAGGATGAACACAGAACACTCAAAACATGTTATTGATTCAGTTTTTAAAAAAAATCTTGTGTATGAACGAGTGTATGAAGCACAACACACATAAGCTGTGAAATAACACCAACAACTCAAAATGATCTTTTCACTCGGTTTATCCACTCACACGACACCGGGTTCTCACCTGAAGCTGCGAGTCCAGACAGGACGGTGAGAAAATAGAGCCCCTTTACGCACATTGGATGGACGGCAGGCTGTCCGATGACCGAGATACCGGGAGTCAGTTAACCCACTGAGACTCCTCCGCCGACTCACGAGTGTCAAGAAACCCGGCTGACAAGTGTGTGGATTCCCTTTTGTCGGGAAGAACAGTGAACGTGAAGTTGTGGTGACTCCTCGCCTCCACCTTGTCGCTCCAAAAGACGCGTCCCAACTCGCTGCTGCTCTCATACATTTCATTTCAGCACCCTCCCACCACATTTTCGGGCGGAGTAACAAAGTCGTCCACTCTCTTCGCTGCCTTCTTATCTCCCTCACACACATGTTACTGATTCTTGGTGGCCATCCAACCTGTTCTGCCGCTGCGTAAAACAGACGTGTGGTGCCATACCAAAGATGTTGCGCAAACGCGCAACCAGGACAGCTCGCGAGCGTTGTGTAGACATTAAATACCACGCATGATCTAATTATGACCTAATGCTTTATGATCTGACGTGTGACACAACAACATGGTGCGTGTAGCTGCGGCGTGGCGCGAGACAAAGTCTCTTAATGCCTCTTTGTGACTTGTCACATTCTGAACTCACATTTTGGGCTATGGCAGGTTTTGACATGTTTAATGTGTCCTCATGTTTTCATTTCTGACTTTGTTTTGACTTGAATCATTAAATCAAAGTAGTGAGTCAGTCAATGAAGTCACGTTAAGAGAGAAACAAGGATGGTAAAGGGGAATTCCACATTAAAGGATAAAAAGCAATAACAAACGGTGAGTTGTGATTTTAATGGCTCCTCTCTCTCTCATGGGAGACCTGCGGAAAGCTGCACAAACTGGTCGGTTACTGGTTTGAACCACTTGGGGGCAGAGCTGCACTTTGATGTATTCAAGTCTGAGGCCTACCAGAAAGATTTTTTAAAAAGTTGGTGTTCAGGTCTCAACTTTTATGAATGACATTTCATTTATATTAACATGTGTTTGCACTCATGTCACCTTGACAAATATCTGAATAGACAAGTGTATGTTTGTGATGTTTGACTTTATGAACTGCTTACATATCGGCTGTCAGCGTGCGAGCTCGTGAGCTGTGACATGAACTGAACGAACACTTTACCAAAGCAGCAGAAAAATGAGCAGTCAGCATCTGTAACACCTTTAAACACAGCCGCCTTTATGTACACCTGTTAATAACGCAGCAGCCAAACTATGAAGCTGTTCCACGGGACTGAGCTGAGGATCTGTTATATCACACTTCTTTAAAGCTCAGTTATTGATCCATAAATCACCCGCAGTACAGGACTGTGCAGACATGTGGGGAAATGCACTTCTGATTGATTGCGCAGTGTGCAAAAACTCTACAAAGTACACTTACAGCCAATGTGTTTTCAGAGAGTAAGTAATATGTTTTTTATGTTTTACTGCAACAAATGAGCATGAGCATTGACATTTATTACTGTAGTATGAGCTGTGCAGCGCTAGTATCTCATTCAGGCCGTTCTCTTGTAGCTGCTGTAGTTGTTATAACCTGTATTTAATCAGTTAAGTCCCCTAAAGAAATATGCAATATAAAACTACACACTGTATGTCCTCCGTTTAATACACGCAGGAAATAATCTTATTGTTCCCGATCCATCCCTGCAACAACAGCACTGAGGGAGGTCAGGGAGCATCAGTACCAGGGACAAACTATGGTAGGTTTGAGATGAACCGTGCTGTACAAGCCCCCTCTTTCAAAGATGTCAGGGGATCTTCAGCAGATGGTGTTAAAGAGAGAGAGAGAGGGGTCCTAATCTGTACATCGTGCGTTTATTAAATGGCATTGTGTTATGTTCATTCTGGACTCTGCTGTCTGTGGAAAGATGGGAGTGTGTTTCCTCGAAGGATGAACGTGTTTCTTGTTTGGTCAGGCTAAACTGGCTTCTTGAGCTCAGGACAGTTGGACCCTGAGTTTCTGTTTTTAAAGGGCTGGTCTCCACTGCCCTTAGGGCTGATATCTTTCAGAAGATGTGTTGTGTAGATGGGGCTGAGACTAAACCGGTTATCTGGCTGGAATGATTTTGTAAACGTAGTGTTTTTTTTTTAAGTGTGGGGAGAGTTTTAGTGTGGCGCGCTAGTACGTACTAAAAGAGGTTAAAAGTCATTCCTGGCAATCTTCTGCAGATGAGCGACATCATATTTTTTTTAACTCCACGAGGCAAATATTTCCTCTCTGGAGTTAAAGAATGGAGAGTAAGATGGTGACGCCATCTTAGCATGAAATCCAAACCAAGACGACATCAAGACCAGAAATCACTCTTAATCATAGCCACAAAATAATACATCATCCCAAACAATTACAACACATTTTGCCATCAAGTGCTCATTTAGGAGTTCATGGATTTCCTAATATTAAGTTATCAAAGGAAAACATCTGTTTTGACATTAAACATGCAAATTTGGGCTGCAATGAAAAAAAAAAAATTAAAAAACTAGTGTGTTCTGTTGAACTGACTGTTCTGGTGAATAGAGAATAATTAGATAATAGAGAAAACTCGTCAAGTGAGAGCAGAGCACATAGAAAATAATAGAAGAGTGAAAAACAGTCATAGAGAACAGAAAATAGGATTACTTTGTGTAGAGTGTAGCGTCTCTTTTTGAGTCACCACCATACTCAGTACCAGTTTGACTTCATTTTGAGGTTCAACTGTGAATTCATCTTGAAAAAAAACACTTCCTGTGGGGTGCAACGTGTGTGTGTGTGTGTGTGTGTGTGTGTGTGAGAGAGAGAGAGAGAGAGAGAGAGAGAGAGAGAGAGACCAAGCCTTGCTTGACTCTTTTTGTCATACTAATCAGGCAGCTTGATGTTTTCTTATATCTCGTAGTGGATGCGTTCGCAAAGCTCAAGAAACGGAGTACAAAAAACAAAGGTCGTCGTAAGAAAATGACCAGCATGGCTAGTCAGGCTCCTCTCGTCGTCATCGTCCTCCTGTTCTTAGCTACCGTGAAGGCGCAGAAAGGTAAATATTGTGTTGTGTTTTATTTTACTTTGTCATTTAAAGTCAAAACATTTCAATATACTGGTCTTTACTTAGAAGAATAGTACATTCTGACAACAAAAACACATTTAAGAGCGTTTGCAATAAACTTCAAACCTCCAATTTCCTGTTTAATTTCTGCACCTGTTACATAAAAAAAGTAAAAGAACCAAAGGTATAACATTTTCATGTATGTTTTTTTATGCCACCTGGTTTCCTAAAAGTATGGAAGAATCACTAGTTGTATAATGACAGTAACATAGAGAAATTTTAGACCCAGATGTACACAAGATGAGTTGAGTTTTGCAAACCACCCTGAACTCTCTGATCGTCTTCCTTTCTAAGTGAAGCAATGGAGAAGAATGTCCTAAATGAAATGACGAGCTGAAGCAAATACACTGCAATAACTTAATATCTGTTCATATGTTTAAAGGAGGTGTATCATTCTGGAGGAAAGAGTTCACAATGACCTGTCCAGAAAGTGGGACTTTCTACGACAAAAATAAGAACAACATGACAGAGGAAGATACAGAGCAATTAACCATCCTGTATGCAAATGACAAGAAAGGCCCTTATTACTGTACATATGGTGGTGATGGTACTGGTCTAAATAAGGAAAAATATTATTTCTTTGTACAAGGAAAGGGTGAGTAAAAACAATTTCTCATCATGTACCAAGTTGTCCTTACTGAGCTTTCACTCGTTCAACTGCTGTTGTCTGACCTCCAGCGTGTGAGAACTGTTTTGAGCTGAATGCGGTTCTCTTTGGGGTGGTCATCGTTATGGACGTGGTTCTGACAGCAGCGGTGATGATCATCATTTTCATGTGTACCAAGAAGAAGAACCCAACTGGAGTTGCTCACCCTCCCAAAAGTAAGAATGCACTCAAGCAGATCACAAAAAAGCGAAAGATCACACCTCTTTACATACTGATCTAAAATGTTAGCAAACGTCCCTCGGGCTGAAACTTATATTTTAGACTTATCTGCCATTGAGGTGGATTGAATGTGTACTCATGCAGCCGATGCAGCTCTTGCAAATCCGCTCTCATTTACTTTTAAGTGTTAAACTGGGTGTGGACTCATCACATAAATTCTATTTTCACTCTTAAACACATAATGTGTCTTTATTGTTGCACAAAAGCATGCTTTTAAGTAAGTCTACAACACAAGTGATTGGTTACATACATATTTCTGTCATTATCTTCTAGCACCTGCTCGTCCTGGAAGGCAGGGTCCACCTGTCCCATCTCCTGACTATGAGGTAGGAATTGCATATAAGAATGTTACTTTTCTACCCATTTCAGGTGCATTTTACATTTGCGCATCACGCTCAACTAATTTTCTTCTCCAAAGCAAGGTTTATGTTCCAACCAAAGACTGTAAATAACCAAACGCGAGGATATCAGAAGTCCAAGTGTCCTTGCAAAACAAGCATAAACAATGGAATTGGAGCAGAGAAAAGAGAAAGTCATTTCTATCTATTTATTTTTTAACTTAGACTTTAACTAAGAATTGTTCAGCATTTATTTGCTTATTCACTATTTGCTCTCTCGCCAGGAGAAGAGCTAAAACCAAGTCACGAATGGTTAGCTTAGCTTAGCATAAGGAGTGGAAGTAAAGGAACAGCTAGCCCAGCTCTGTATCTGTAAAAAAACAAAACAAAAAAAAACACACTCTATATGTTGTATTTATATATGTTATATTTTATTTCTTTAATCCAAACAAAAAATGAAGTGTAAAAACAATGCGCAGGACTTTTTAAGAAGTCACTGCGCCCGGCCAAGAAATAGTCCAGAACATAGTCATAAAATCCCATCATAAAATCTTGACATCCAACTCTCAGCATAAAAGCAAATGAGCGAAACTTCATTTTCTTAGTTCATATATTTAATATGCTTCTTGACAAAGTTTACTAATCTCCATGAAACCAACTGGAAACGATTCAGTTGTTATTTTAAAAAAAAATATTCACCCCTTTTTAGTAGTTATTTGACTCTGTGATCAACCTAACTCTGTTCATGTTTTGTTTTGGCAGCAACTGAATCTCCACACTCGCTCCCAGGATACCTACTCCATCGTGAACAGGACGGGATAGACGCAAGTCACCTGACTACGCCGGGTTACTGGTTCAAAAGCTGCATGGATGAAGGCAAACATTCACAAAAGACATACGTGAACCGTGAACAGCAATCATGCTCGCATTACCGTGCAAGCACGTGCTTTCTGCTCTTTTGGATTTAGAAGGTTGTTTAACCCAAATAGCAAAAAAAAAAAAAAAAGAAAAGAAAAGAAAAAAGAAAATGGAAGATCGGCTAATTTGAAAGAATCGAAATCATGATTAAATAATATATTTATGCTAACGAGAGAATTAAATACGCAAATAGGATTACAAATTAGCTTGATGCTAATCTTTAATGTATTTATTTTCACGGTAATCTATCAACGCGGCTGATTAGCTCGCAGTTATCTACTGAGTCGGTTGTAACACACTGTGTTAACGAGCATGTAGAGAGCGTGTTAAAACCACAGTAGTAAGTAAAAAGCCAACACAGAGCTAACAGTAACTTCAGATAACATTATTATAATAATAAAGTTATTTGAAGTTAAGAAAAGGCATTGACAATTTCTGGATCATTATGTTTGCAGTGTTTTCTTTTATAAACCCATCACATGCAGCCCAAACAATGAAGGGTGCTTGAACCCATGTCATCGACAGGGCTCTGTGAGACACATCATACAAAAAAAAACTATTACTGTTGCTATTTTAGATGTTTTCAAAGTTGTGAGCGCCACAAACGAACATCCATCCATTCATTTTCGTCGTATTGGTGTGGTGGCATAAATCTCAGATACAGGACAGCTGGATGAATAAAATCAAAACTATCTGCATGGCTGGACAGAAATGTGCTTTGTTTTTTTTTTTGTTTTTTTTTGGGGGGGGGGGGTCACTTACACCCTTACAGCTTAGTGCAATCCAATATACCTGTTCTGCCATAAAGTTTACTTTTATGATGATGATTTTATGTTTTGTTCTGTTTGTTTGACACCATTGTACTGGTATTAATCAAATACCATCTTTTGGCAATGAGATGATGTACTGAGAATTATTTTTTACATACACAAGACATTCTGAATATTCCCAGTTAACAAAGAGATGTACACATTCAACGCACTCAACAAAGTCATGTAAAATGTAAAAATGTAAGCTTCGTAAAAGTAGAACTTCTGGCCAAACTATTGTTTTGGATTGTACCGGTGTACCTAATAAAGTGGCTACTGACTGTATATATAAATATATATGTAGTACTATGAGTTTTCAATATGAAAACGCTGGCAGAGTACTGTCTAATTTAAAAAATATAAAAATCCTAACTTGCATTGTCGTTTCACCATACCATACCTGTTTTCTGTATATACTGTATGTCACAAGTTCTGACTCATCACATTGTAAAAAAAAAAAAATAGCAGTGTAAAATTTTACTGCACAAACATGTTTTGCTTGCTTGCTGGGTTTTTAATTTTTTTTTCCTCTTTGCTTTCGTTCTAATCTACTGCGCTGATCTCTTTGCCGCTGTGCCGGGCAGGGTACGTGTCACTAATAAATAAAAACCACAGGTAACACTCTTGTCGTTTTCTTTGCACATGGCCCGGAAACAACACTGACACGATTCTACGGATATACCTCTGTGCTATAAGTGGTCTCAGAAGCCGCAGCTCATATCCGGAGCGCCATCACCATCAAAATGTCTTCATCACTAAAGTCTCTCTTGTGTGAGTGACATGCCATCATGTCTTTGGAAACATCTGACATTTCTCGGTGCATACACGTGTATTTTATATCTAATGTGGCACAATGGAAATGTTGTGTTGCGTTTTCTTACCCTTGTTTTTGCGCAACTTAACTGAACTTCCCAGCAGTGACTGAGCTCTACTGATGGAAATGAAAGCGAGAAACATGAAGCATCATGCAGACGGCACATAAATGTTCATTTATTCACGCTCCGTGTAATAAAATGAGATGCAGAGTTTAGTGGAAACACTCCCACACTTACTGCTGAGTTCTTCTTCATCTACATCTGTTTGGGTGTGACAGAGAAACAAAGAGGTAGAGGGTGGGGGGTGGGGGTGGGGTGGGGGTTGTATACAATGTGCTCCTGTATCTGACAGTCTTAAGTCAAACCGTTCCCACATACAGACCTACATCTGCTCGACAAGTCTGTGGTTGTCCGTGCACGAATCTACACTTGCGATGTGCGAGAACATACACTTGCGTTGTGTGTCTGCGCGTGCATGGACGTGTGTGCACGTGTAGAGAGTCAGATGTGTGTGTGTGTGTGTGTGTGTGTGTGTGTGGGTTGATCAAGGTTGTGTTTCTGAGCTGTCTAAGCTTCGTTGTTTGATCTCTCTTCCTCGGGTAGAAAACTGGAGTTTGTAGCTTTGTCGCAGCAGCGTCAAGAAGAAGGCGAAAGACTCGAGACTAGCGATCAAAGAATTTAAACTATCAGATTATCTGATGTGGGGAGGCTTCCTCTGAAGCCAGCAAGAGTTTTCTCTCCTCCTCCTCCTCTTCTTCTGTATTTCCTCCTCATCGTCTTTGTCACTATTTTAACCTCTGTTTTTAACTTTGTCTGCTCTTCTCGTCGCCCCTGTTGTGTAATTCTTTCTATCACTGCTCTGTCGATTTATACTCTTATCCATTTGCATCTTTGACTTCAGTAGACCTCTGAACGACTCCCACTGCTATGACACAATAACGAAGTTTTGGCACGATAATGAGGTACAGCAGCAAAGTGAAGTCAAGAAGGAAGTAATCACAAAAGTCACCACCTGGATTTAATTAAGCAAACATTATCTTGGGCACATCAGGGTGAGAAGTGAGGCGGATGAAGTGATGCACCCATCATGCCTAGTGCCCACCGTACAAGTCTACCGTACAAGGGGCCGGTTTCATGACCTGGGGTCGCTGCAGTTGGTCAGGTCTAGGTTCTGCAACGTTATGTCCCCAAAGAATGAGATCAGCTGACTACCTGGATCTAGTGAATGAGCAGGTATTTATTCACTGATGGAATGGGCATATTCCAAGATGACAATGCCAGGATTCATTGGGCTCACATTGTAAATGGTTCAGGGAGTATGAGACACCATTTTAACATATGGACTGGCCACCACGGAGTCCAGATCTGATCTCAGCCCCATTGAGAATCTTTGGGATGTGCTGGAGAAGACTTTGCTGAGCGGTGCGACTCTCCCTTCATTAATATAGGATCTTGGCAGAAAATTAATGCAGCTGTGGATGGAAATAAATGTTGTGTCATTGCAGAAGCTTATCAGAACAATGCCACAGCAAATGTGTGCTATACCCAGAGCTAAAGGCAGTCCAATGAAGATCCGATCCAACGATCAGAGTGCGACTTTTTGGTATTTTATTTTATTTTATTTTACTTACACATGCTCATAATCCTCTAGACTTTTTGTTCTGGTTGTTTTGGCGACACTGGTCACTGGTGGTAACAGCAAGTGTGGCTTAGTACTGCAGCTGAGACATGGCTGTGGGTGAGTGAACTGTAAACACTGAGATTATATCAATATCAATCAGATAGAATTACAAACAGTAATGCAGAATTGCATATATGCCATAATCCAGTTTGAGAATGGCGGAGTTCGCCACTTAAAAATGAAAACTGTAATTAAAAGCTCGTAACTTCAGAAGTCCCAAAAGTAAAAGTGAGCATTATCCTCAAAATACCATCTCTATTATATATTTTATAGAAAGTAATAGAATAAAGAGGTAATTAGAGGCTTTAAATACATTCAAAAACAACTGCTGAAAAACAAATGAAAAACTGGGTTTGATATATTGAAGATTATAACTTAAGAAGCATCAAAAGTAAAAATGATCATTATGCAGAAAAATGGGCCATGTGACTAATATATATCATATGATCTGATGAGATGCATCAGTGCATGAGCAGCTGAAGCTAGTTTTACTGTAATATCATGTTTGGTAGTCCAGTCCAGTGCTTTTACTCTGATCTTTGTTTATTTGTGAAATGAATACATTTGTGAATACATTATTATTTTCTATTATTATTATCTACTATTTTTTTATAATTATTTTTAAACTGTTCTATGAAATCTTGCATAATTAGATCACTTTAAGACTGCAACAGTTATTTCAATGAAACCACCCGAGTGCCTTGAGAGAGAAACATTTCTTTTATGCAGCTGCACAGCACTCTAAAGTAGTCACAAACCAACAGCTTCTTGTACTCGTTTTAATAATCATAAACTGTTAAATCAGTTGTCAAATGTTGAACATTAAATATTAATCTGCGAAAAGAATTCGAGCCAAGTGACAAAGCACAATTTTTTTATTTGCATCATGACACACTTCATATATTGCGTGAGGTGGCTGTTGTAGCAGCTCTACTTACAGAAACTTAAAATGGCAAAATAAAAACAACTCCTGAACAGTGAGCTATGCAACAGGTTAACAAGTCACTCATTATGTGAGCGGCCTAATAAAAGCGACATCTTACAGGCACAGTGAAAAAAATTATAAGAGTCAAGTTAAGAGTTGCAAGGACACTCGTTTCTACCTGGGGGGGTTATGATCCCAGGCAGTGAGCCAACCCCCCTTCTATTTCTTGTTGGCAAGTACATCGTACGTGTCCTTCTGAGCACCTCTGTGTTTCAGTGGCTGTGGCAAAGAAAGTAAAGTGACAAAGAGAGCGTGATCCATCACTTCACGTTCACGTGTGGTAATCACATACTGAAAGGCCCTCATGCTTCAGCTTACCTGGTAATGGTCACTGGGGGCTCTGCTGCGGCCCTCGTTTGAAGGCTGTCTATCAGAGCCTGTATGGATTGATAATATGGATATATTAATATCAACAAGTAGAATTAATCGGTAGAAAGAGGCCATATTAGATATTTTACTTTTGGGAGCGGAGGTCGGGCTGGTCCGATTCTGAGACGCGGTGAGGTAGACTGCCACTCCTATCACAGCGGTAGCCACCACATTTCCTACAACTATTCCAAGTATCGAAGTCAGGTCGAGCTCTATGCAGTTTTCACACCCTGGACACACACACACACGTTTTGAGAATCTGACATTTTTTCAAGTATAATTACTGTCAATAAATACGGTAGTCATAAAGCATGTGCTCATGTAAATGAGTAAAAGCACACATATCATTAAAAAAAAACTGTAGTTTTTGCTGCAGAACTTACTTCGAAATTTCACAAATATTTTTGGTCCTTCTTCTTCATTACTGTCATCGGTCTCAGGAATCACAAATGCATACTCTCCCGTACTCTCATCTTTGTAATCCAGTTTCAAAGATTCAACATAAACACCTTTATTTTTAATTTTATATGTTCCACAAGACAGCACAATCCCATCAGAGACAGTTTTCACTACTATGTCGGAGTCTGTATGTGAGTCTGTGGAGGAACAAGAAGAAGACAATAAATGTTCACAGTGCGCTGAGTATTAAACTGCTTCGCACAAATGACTCTCACAAAGACGGCTTCAAACACAAATTCACACATGTAGTTATGATTTAACTGTTAAAGCATCTTACCTTGACAACTGACAAATGCTGTGGGAGAAAATGTTGGGAAAAAACATTCATTAGCATACAACACTATTAAAAATATTAAAACAATTGATTTTGCGACTGATGTGAGACGTCTAAATGACCATTAAAAATCATGACAGGGGCTTACCTGTCAGTGTCCAGAGCAGCAGCAGAATTGTCAGGCGTTGCATTGTGTGTTTACTCCTCTCCGTTCTGCTGATGACAGAAGGAGATATTACAAATCACTGTATGTAAGGGTGAGAGTGAACCCAGAAACAGGAAGGACCCCATTTTCTGCTATTATTCGTTCTCCAGCGGAAGAGTTTCTCTCCTCCTCCTCTTCTTCTCTATTTCCTCCTCATCTTCTTTAACCTTTGCGTCTCACTTTGTCTGCACTCTACTTATCATTGTTGCATTAGTCTTTCTGTCACTTCTCTGTCTCTTTGTATTCTAATCTGTTCACATCTTTGACTTCAATCGATCTCTGAAAGACTCTCACCCTTATGGCACGCTAGTGGAGCACAGCAGCAAAAGAAAGTCGAGGAGGAAGCATTCATATATGTTACTTTAGCAAAATACAGCATGTAAAAATACTGCATTACAAATAAGACTGCAATTAAAAGTCCTGCCTGAATAAAAATACATTATTATAATTAATATCTGCTCATAATAGACTTTTTGTTCTGGTTGTTTTGGCGACACCTGTGGTCGATGGCGGTAACAGCAAGCATGGTTTATACTGCAGCCGCGACATGGCTGTAGGTGAGTGAACTGTAAAGACTGAGATGATATAAATTAGATAGAATTACAAACAGTAACACAGCTTGCATGCATGCCATAATCCAGTTTGAGAATGGCAGAGTCCGCCACTTGAATGAGAATGAAAATGAAAACTGCTGTATAGAGAGGTAATTAGAAGATTGTAACGTCAGAAGCACCAAAAGTGAGCAATGTCCCCAAAATGCCATCTCTTACTATTATATATTATACGATTAGGTCAATACTGATATATGTACTGATATATAATACTGCGGCAACTGCTCCAGGTGGAGTTAGTTTTTATCTGCTTACTGTAAAATAAAGTTTGGTAGTGCAGGTCAGCGGTTCTCCACCCACTGGCATGAGATGATTTGTGAGGTGGGAAAAAAAAAGAAAAATAAGTAATCATAAACCAACAGGGTGGGGCCGTTTACCAGTGCCTCTCATATGCATATTTAATAATCTTAATAATCATCATCTGAAAAGTAACTATTAATCAAATAAATGTCAAACATTAAATATTTACCTCTTAAATGAATTCATATAGAAATATAAAGTCAGGTGACAAAGCACAGTTTTTTTTTATTCCTCATTCTTTTATTTTGCATCATAATAGTAACAGTTTAGTTTGTCAAAATAAACACCTGAAATATGAAGTGGCTGTTGTAGCAACCCTACGTACAGAAACTTACAGAAAACACAGACACTTAATGAAAAGACAACATCAGTCGAATAATGTACTTCCAAAATAACAGCTGATAAACAGTGAGCTATGCAACAGGTCAACGCGTCACTCATTATGTGAGCAGCCTGTTAAAAGTGACATCTTACAGGCATGGTAAAAAGTAAGTTAGTAAGTAAGGGATAAGTTAAGCTAAAGCAATATGATACAGAGAAACACCCATCACAGGTACAGACTTTTCCCTCCTGCAGGAGTTTGAGTTAACAAAGGCACACATTTTCGGCTCAGGGTTTTAAGGATCCCCGGCAGCGAGCCACCACCTCTTTATCTTCTGTTGTTAAGTACGTCGTACGTGTCCCTGTGACCACCTTTGTGTTTCAGTGGCTGTTAAAGAAAGTAAAGTGACAAAGAGAATAAGTGTCATTTATCATTTTCATGTTCACGTGTGGTAATCACATATTGAAAGGCCCTCGTGTCCCAGCTTACCTGGTAATGGTCATTGGGGGCTCTGCTGCTCACTTCGTTTGAAACAAGAGGCTGTCGATCAGAGCCTGTGTGGACTGACAATATGGATATATTAATATCAAGAAGCAGAGGCAGAGCTGGCAAACAAAGGCTAATCTGATTATTACTAAGTGGAATGAAGAGAAGGTGTCCTACTTTCATTCCAGTTAGTAGTAGAACAGTCATATTTTCAAAATAAGTACATTTTATATCTATTTTAAACATATTTTTAGTTTTATTTAGTTCATAAAATGGCTTTAATATAGTTAATATAGACTATTGCTACTTTTACTGTCCAGATTTAGTGGACTGGATAAAGTAATACACTGATGTTTAATCAGATTGTTATAGTTGGTCATCATCACCATTTAAATGTTGAGAACACATTGAAAACACTCTTAAAGAAATAGCATGGCCTTTTGCTTTCTTGCTGAGAGCCAGATGCACCTGGAGCCAACAGCTGGTTAGCTTAGCCTAGCATGAAGACTGGACACAGGCAGAATCAGCGGGGCTGGCATGAACTCTCCTTGCACCCTTTGCTATACGCTGCGCAGCTGTATCATTGCAGCTGAAGCGTACTGCTGTCACCGTGGCTGTAGCCGTGCCTGCAATATGGGTTACTGAACGTAGAGTATAGCCGCGGCTGCATTGACTAAGCGCTGTGGTGAAGTTGTACTGAAACTGTGGTACTCTGGTAACACATCTGTCATATCTGATAGAAGCACTGGGTAAAAACCCTGTGCGTCTGAATAAGAAGATGGCTTGTCGGCTAGTGCTGATGCGTCCGCTGATGTGAGGAGAGTACAGCTCGGTTACAGCTGCAGCCTGCTTTGTGGCAGCTTCGTGTTTACACTTTGAAAGAGTGGCATCCATTTTCTCATGACATGTCTAACACGAGCCAAATAAGGCAAGAAAATGACCTCAAATTTGAAGCAGACACTCTGGCACAGTCAGTCACTTGACAACGGTAATGTTTACTTATGTGGCGCTTAGGCGGTGTTTCTGTTTTTATTTTGTCTGTTGATAGCACAGTCATCCACGATGATTTGTTGCAGGAATTAAACTGATAATTAAAGGATAAGTTCACATTTTTTCAGTTCTGTCTTAAAACAGCAGTAAGGTGCTCATATGAATGAAAAAGCAGGACTTGCTTGTTGTAATCATCCCTCCATGTCCATACTGGATGTGAAAAGATCCCTTTGTGATGTTGAGGTGAACACAAATCTACAACCCTCAGTCTGTGCTGTGTTAATACCCTTCCACTGCAGCTCGACGAGGAAACGCAACGAGGAAATGAAAAACAACAAAGACAACGACCTCGTTTGACTAGCTCGACGAGGACGCTTCACATTGGCTACAGATGCAGAGCGGCGACATGCGGATTTTACACATAGACATGATAGATGTTTTACTTTTGTGAGAGGTGCTCGGGCCGATCCGATTCTGAGACGCGATGAGGTAGACTGCCACTCCTATCACAATCGTGGACACCACGTTTCCCACAGCCAGTCCAGATATGGAAGCCGCGTCGAGCTGTATGCAGTTTTCACACTCTGGACACACACACACACACACATATACATACACAAACACGCGTTTTGAGTGTCTGACTTTTTTGAAGTATAATTATTGTCTACTGTACTCTACTACTGTACTCATGAAACTGTGTAAATGCAAAAATACATAAAAGCCTTAAAAACACACAAAGTACATCAGTGCTTCCACCACATGATACAAGTTTTGCTGCAGAACTTACTCCGAAACATCACAAAGATTTTTTGGTCACCACATGTGTACTCTCCTGTGTTGGCATCTTCGTATTCCACTTTTCCGTTGGCAATATCTTTATTTTTGTATGATACATTTTTACCCGTTCCACAAGACAGCTGAATCCCATCAGAGACAGTTTTCACTGTTATAGCAGGCTCTTTTTTTGCATCTGTGGAGGAACAAGAAGAAGACGATGAACCTTCACTGTGTGCTGATTATTAAACTGCTTCATACAAATGACTTTCACAAAGGCGGATTGAAACATACTTTCACACGTAGTTATTATCATGCAAGCCCATTTAATTGTTAAAGCTTCTTACCTTGACAACTGACAAATGCTGTGGGAGAAAATTTGGGGAAAAAAACATTCATTAGCATACAACACTATTAAAAATATTAAAACAATTGATTTTACGACTGATGTAAGACGCTTAAATGATCAAAAACAAAAACCAGAGGCCTACCTGTCAGTGTCCAGAGCAGCAGCAAACAGGCAGGCAAAATTGTCTGGCATTGCATTGTGTGTTTACTCCTCTGAGTTCTACTGATGACAGAAGGAGATATTTCAGATCACTGTTAGTAAGGGCGAACACATGCGCGCGCACACACACGCAGAAACAGGAAGGACGCCATTTTCTGCTGCCTGTCAACCATTTTACCCGACTTTTTGTAACGTATTACAACTCATGACGAAAGTCATGTTAGATCATCTGTAATACAAACTCAGGCTTTAGGATTAGCTGATTTTATACATATAGAGACAGAGAGAAAGAGAGAGAAAAAGAATCCAATTATTTTGTCTTCGTCATCATCAAAACATACGCAAAGTGCACAGCGCGGTCTGACATCAAGTGAAAATACAACTTGGTATCCACAGCTAATTTGAAATAAAAGTTCTGACCTCAAAATAAAGAGCTGCCGTGTCTTTGCTGTCAAAGCATCCAATCCACGTCTGTTGAAGTGTCTCGGTCTGTGTGTGTGTGTGTGTGTGTGTGTATGTGTGTGAGAAAGGAAGTGAGTGTGATTGGTTTATTTTCCGTCTCAGCAGGCTTTGTTGATCTCTACATCTGAAGGTCTCGGTGTCTTCCAGCAAAACCAAATGTTTGATGCCGGAGTGCATTTACATGTATGAGTCCTCTATTTCCACTTCACGCTGCTTTTATTCTTCAAGAGAAATGTCACAGGCCTACATTTGTTTTACAGCGAGACTTACTAGTTAAGAATTAGCATGAATAATGCATTACATCATATGATACATTGGTATAAAACGCTCAGAATTAGCTGTTTTCCAAACTTATTTGGGACATGTTGCAAACTCAGATTCAACATATCTGAATACAGGTCAAATAGTATTAGCAAATCATTTAGACAATTTGTTTGAATCAGAACCTTCCTCCACTACAGATGACTGAAGGTATACATGTATGTAATATTGAGCATATATTTGTGCACTAAACTGACAGTGTACTCTGTTCAAGCACTGACCTGGACTTTATATTCTACATGTTCAGAGTGTTCAAATGTATCACAGTTGGTGAACGTTCACTATTTCCACTGCAGATTTTACAATCATTACGTTATTAATGTTTGTCAAAGCAGCCTCCGCATTTTCCAGAAGACATGAACAGCAATCTGTGGAGGAGAACTCACTACCAGCCATATATTAGCTGACATGACTGCTACTTGATATATAGTTGCTTTGGGAGATGCGTGGAAGCAGCTCCGTCTGTTAAAACAAAGACATGAACACAACCGCGTGTGTGTTCGGATCAATATTTCAATTCCCCGTGCGTTGTAAACGTTTGTCCCACCGTGTGTGACACACTACATTCCCTGTTCAGCACAGAAGCAGCAGCAAAGAGAAACAGAGAGAGAGAGAGAGAGAGAGAGAGCGAAGAGATGCTCCCACAACACCAACTCCGCTTCCTGCCACAACAATCTGTGACCTAGTGCGAACACCTGGCACACACAAAGTCAAACCCAAAGTCATGCATTATTTGTCTCTTGCACCTGCTACTGTCAAAAAGAAAGACAGTAAGAAAGAAGGAAGAAAAGAAAGAATTCTTTCTTTCTTTTCTTCCTTCTTTCTGACTGAAAGAAGAAGGAGTGTGAAATCATTTCTTCACCAAATGCATCAATGCTTGCTTTAACACTCAACACTATGTCAAAAATGCACATCACCCTCTTGACAGAAAGTCACCCATGTCTCCTCGTGTGCTTATAAACCACCTTATAGCGCCCCCTGGTGAGTGCCAATAAAACCACATCCAAGTCCAACAATTACTTCATATAATTTCAATATTATCTTTATTAGAGACCCTCTTTTTATACACATATACATATGCATACAAATATACAGTACATGACATCTTACATGTCCATATACAAATACATACTCCATAATTATGTACCATCTTATTTGGATATTAATGGTCAAAATCTCAAGTACAGTACATTATTTCGGACATTCTGGTGTTAGCATAGAACAATTAATGCATTCCAATAATGCGACAAGGAGAAGGACGTCATGAGCATGTGGGTACAGGAGGAGGAAATCATGTCAAAACATACAGAATATGAGTATTTTTATGTCAGGTTCATACTTGTATTGTTGGGACAGCACATCAGCAGTGTACAGACTGGATTCAGGAAGACAAGAACATCGACAGTTTTGTTTTGTGGACAAGAAAATCAAGTTCCTGGGTGAGCTTGTCAGAGGAGCAGAGTGTGTTGGTAACGTATGTGGCCCAGAAACAAACAACAAAGATTTCTGGTTGCATCCTGGTCCAGCTTGAAGGTGACAGATGATTGGTTGAATGACCGACTGGCAGTTGTCCTGGGTTTCCTCTTGGAAAGCTGCACTGTTGGAAGTAGTTTTGCATGCACGTACAGTATGTATGTGTGTGTGTGCGTGTGTGTGTGTGATATTTTTTCTGTGTATCTTTGAGGTCAGTCAGAGCCAGATCTCCTCACTGCTTGTGCTGTTCACCTTGTAGATGTAGCCCACCATCGGATATCTGGCAAAACCTGGGAATCAGAATCAGAGGAAGAGCATTCAGGATTGAACGCCGTGCAAAAACAAAACACCGCTCCTCCGCTCTGAATCTAAAGTATAAATAATGAAAAATGCAACAGTAGAGTGTATACCCCTGACCTCTGGCGGCGTAGGCTAAAGACAGATCTTCCTCCTCCTCTTCCTCTTTCTTCCTCTCTCCCACACTGTTCTGCTGCGCGGCCTCTCGAGCTACAAGAAGCGATGCAAGAAGGACAATGCAAAAGAGATGTACAGATGAGTAGGAATGGATCATGGAGTAATGATTAGTTTATGGATATCGGTTACACAAACCACTTGTCTATCTATGAACTGACCTGTGAACGCCACAAAACTAGTAACAACATGCTCAGCTTGACGGTCTTTTTGCAGCTAAACCTGCTACTGTACATTGTATCATCTCATCATCTGATCAACTAGAGACTCAACACTCAACATATATTACCCAGCAAACATCACTGCATAACTGTGGAGATGTGACTTGATAGACTTTTGAGTGGTCAGTATCATTTATTCAGAGATATTCAAGAAGTAATAACTTGGCCTATAGGACCTCCCAGTGTGTATATCCACTATATAGTCCTCTATTAGGATTAATTAGAGAAGTACTAATTAATGATTCATCAATTATCAAGTCTTGCTTATTCAAGTTTTGCTCCTCTCTCGTTTAGTACTTATTATTATTAGCTGAAATTTGGTTAGGACTTACTCATTAACTGATGGTTTACTGAGCAGTTGGTTCCTCTTTTGTTCTCTGGCGACGACTCAAAGTTTTGTGGCCCTTATTGTAACTGTTACCTATGTTTTTTTTTAATAAATATAAATAAAAATATAAAGCTAGAGCCAGGAGATGATAGCTTAACTTAGCATTGAGACTCGAAACATGTGAGAACAGCTAGCCCGGATCTGTCACACAGTAACAAAATCCGCCTAAAGTGCTAAAGCTAGTCAACGCTTTATACATGTTCTTTATCCAAAGCAAAAGCTGAAGTGTAGAAATGACACGGCGTGAGTGTGGCGGTCTGCATGAAAGCATATTTCACAAAATATCAAACAATTGCTTTGAAGCTATACACAGAGAGGACTGTTTAGCTTACAAAGACTGGAGACAGGGGGCAATGGCTAACCTGGCTCTGTTTGAAGTTAACAGAAACAGTGACAAAACGTCCACACAGTAGTGGTGTGAGATACCGCATATTTTGGTATTGATCCGATACCAAGTAAATATAGGCCAGTATCACCGATACCGCTACTTTTCAATAAATAAGGTGGATGCATCATTGAATTGCTACATCTCAATTCATTTTCATGACCTTAAGTGTTTTTTGTGATGTTTTTTATTATTAAATAGTTTAAACCCAGGACAGAATTAGGACAAGTTTAAGTTTATAATTAAATAGAAAATGCTTTATTATCAGTTTTTTTTTCATTTTCGGCTTGAAAATACAGCCACATGGCGCTCCTCTTCCTCTCTGCCATTCTTCTGTTGTATTTTCTCTGTGCGTGTGCTGATGAACCCGAGCCAGCAACTTGCTTGTTAGTTTGCTCCGCGCGTCTAAGTCACGTCACGCGACTCACGTGATGGCACAACATCAAAGGAGGGGGAGCGAAGTGTGCCTGCCCTGCGCTGACACAGGAGCGGTGAGTCCGACACCCTGGCTGTTTCCTCTTTGTCGAAACCGCAGCATTGCAGACATGAGCGGAACTTAAAGTAAAGAATCAATCTCACCAGGCTAGTATTGATCCGATACTGATACCCACTTGGTATTGGCCACTACCACACAGCACCTCGAAAGCTCACTAATCAAAATGTTATATTGTTTTTTTCAATCTACACATAAACTGAAATATGTGCTCTGTGAACCCAACTAAAGTGTAACATAAAGCATGGAAAATTATATTCTATTCGATTGTTGAAAAAAAAGTAAAAAAAAAAAAAAAAAAAAGTAAAATTGAGTTGAGTTCAGTTAGCTGTGTTCAGCATTTAAGCAGTTGATTGATACCACTTTGACCCCAGCTGAACATTTTTACATGTCCATCTGACAGGATATGATGACTCAATATGTTACGCCAGCAAGTTCACAAGTTCTTTCTAGGAACCTTCCCATGAAGTTACGATTATGTCAGTTCTGCTTTTCAAGGATTAGTGTTGCCCAAGCTACACATGGACTTGAGTGGACTCAATGATACTGATGCTTTATCACATATGTCTATTCTGTCATACTTCTGAATTAATTTCACATGAATTCAACTACATCTTGAAGACAGTAACTTTACATGAGCAGTCTATCAAGTAGTTAGCCTAATCACAGTATGCTATAAATGTAGTTGTTCATTTTTGATACTTCATTTCACTTATGCACTATTAATATTCTAAATGCTGGACCCCTCTTGGGCAGCACAGTGGCGCAGTGGTTAGCACTGTCATCTCACAGCAAGGTTCCACACCCCACGCCTGCAGCCGGCTGGGTGGAATTTGCACTCTCCGACTTCCTCCCGCAATCCAAAGACATGCAGCTTTACTGGTGACCAGAGAACAGGTAAAATGGAAACATGGAACACAAACGGAAACTGGTCAATTGTATTTATCTATCCTCTGTATTGCATTGCTGGGTTGAGCCACTAGGGAGTCAATTTGTAATGCAGCTCTTACTAAACAGACATTTTATGCTGCATTCAAGTCCAGTAGGAATTATGGATTGGATAGCTTGCATGTATGATTGCATTTTGCACCAAATTTGAAGTCATTCACTTTAGAAGAGTAAGGTAAGAGGTTAACCTTTATCACTGATGTCTGACCGTGAAAACAGAAAAAATATTTGTTTTGAGTGGTGTTTATTGACTGACCTTTCAATTGAGCTAACCCTCAGACATTTGCCATCTTATAGCCCATTAATTCAACTCAACAATTCAGAAATCACAATTTCTTTGTATATTTTTAAGCCGTCAGTGTTATTATGTCATGTTAATACTGTACTAGGTCAGTGTCTGCCCTGCTACAGCTCTACCCATGTGTGTATGAGGTCAGGGTGTTTTGTCTTCTGAAACTTCTTACCTTTTCTCAAAGTGCTGAGGTCATTGAGCTGCATGTTGGAAGGCAGAGACATGTTCTCTCTGGGGATGTGGGTCTTATCAGCTTTCTCTACCTTCAGATTGGCAGAGTCACTGTGCAGGAAATATGGAAAACAAATATCCAACTTGGATTAGATGTGTTACCGCTCTGCAGGATGTACATAAAGTATTCATAAGTGTATAAAAATGCTTTCAACAGTGTTTTCTAAAACATCACTGATGCTGAAATGGAAATCAGTCAGATGAGATGGGGGAAAGGTGTGTGTGTGTGTGTCTATGAAAGTGAGGTGGGTCTAGGAATTAAAACAGAAAGTTTGGGGATGACCACTTGTTAGAAATCCTGCAAGCCTGAACCCTCACTGATTATCATCAACGTCAAATAATATTCATTCTCTGCAAGTGACAGATGGACATGATTTTGAGTAATGTTGTGTTTTAATGCTAATTAGTATCTACAGACACCTTCAACTTGTGTCCACTGTACAAGATGCGTGCGGGGTGCTGAATCACAATGATTGAATATGTGACATTTTATAGGAATAGTTTAACATTTTGGGGAAATTTGCATATTTGCTTTCTTGCTGAATTTTAATATGAAGCTACTGCCAGCAGCTAGTTAGCTTAACTTAGCACAAAGACGGGCCAGAAAAAGTAAAAAAGCTCACAGCTTAACTTTGTATCTCATTTGTTTCATTTGTACAAAAAGTGGAGGGAGCGAAGGGAGGTTACTGGTAGGCGGATGATGCCTTTGGACTGAGCCAGGCTACCTGTTTCAAGTGTTTATGCTAAGCTAAACTAACCGGCCTCTGGCTGTACCTTCATATTTACTTTACAAACACAAGAGTGGTATCAGTCTTATCATCTAACTACATAAGCAAAATGTCAATTCATTCCTCAGTTCATTCAACAAAATCAGTGTATGTCTTCCATTAGTCAGACTTATTTTCTTATTTTTCTTCTTGGAAGCAAGGCCAAATATGGCAGGCCACATATCTGATGTCAACCATAAGATATTGGACTCCATTCTGGTGTTATTAAGGTAGTTCACACAAATATCCAATGACAGAAGTCTGATGACTTTATTTACCTTTTCTTGGTCATCAGAATCTCCACTGGCTCGTCTGTAACGTAATACAAGGAGATGTATTATCCTGCTGAATGATTGTAGTATACTATAATACTACAATACCACAAGCACAGTGTAGTCTCACCAAAGGACTTGGTCTTGTTTTTTTGCATGAGGCAGAGAACTATCAGGCTGAGGATGAGGAGGGCCATGAAGGCCATGGCTCCTCCAGTCACTATTCCCAGCATGGGCACCTCTACACGAGACTGCAGGAACTCTGAGGAGAGAGTTCAAGGAGGAATCGAATCAACATTTTAGGAAGGATACTTATTATTGGCTGATGCCTTTTCCCATCACTGACCTGCCAGTGTGAGGTTACTCTGCACCGTTCCCACGCTGTTGCTAACGTTCAGTGAGACATTCCCTGATAGGCTACTGAGCATGACCCTCAACGTGTGATTGGTCAACCATGGGTAGCTTCTTGAGTCCAGGATGAGGAAGTCGGAGGTGTTGGCCACCTGCTGGCCATACTGGTCTACGAAGGTGATTGTGGCAGGTGGGTTGGACCGCACCAAGGCGAAGAGGACCAGGGAGAGGCCGGGATCTGAGGTTTCACTGTAGTGGGCGTTAACCCTGAGGATCTCTGGCTGAACTGGGTGACAGAAGAGAAGAGTGACTCAGAATTGTATTCACAGCTTTCACCCACGATCCTGAAACCTTTCACATAGACTCACACTGGACGTTGAGCGTGATCGTGGCATTGTAGCTCTCTCCTGTCCTGGGGTTTGATGCGACACACACCAGCTCCTTGTCCCACTTCTTGGCCCGCAGAGAGAACGTGCTGTTGAGATTGAGCTCGGGTCTCATCACCTTAGAATCATCCTGTGATGTCATTACCAGGCGCCCGCGGTTGGGTGATGGCTCTCTTTGCCGCTCCCCGTTAAGGTACCAAGTTAGCAACGGAGGGGCATTGGGATCCCAGCCATCTGATTGGCAGTTGAACCGGTGTGTCGCGTTCTCCTGCAGGGTCACAGCTGACCGGTGCCGTCCATCAATTTTGGGGGCGGGCTCAATTGCACCTGAGTATGATGATGTAATTGGACCATGTGGGCAAAACATGATACAATAAAACCTTTAACTGATATGCTGTATTTCTACAGATGTATGACTTTACACAGATATTACAGCTGTTTGCTGTCATTTGTTTACTTACAGATAGTTACATGAAAACTTTGATATCAAAAATTGATATCACTCTCATATCTGTCCTTTAAACAGGCCTGTCTAAATGAACAATATTGTCATACCAGCACCTCTAAAGCTTACTAATTAATGTTCAATCTTGTTTATTTAATCTGTACGAAAATAACAAAGGGTATAAAGACTAATTTATGGTTTTACAGAGGGTCACACACTGGCCTATTTCTTGAAACCAAGAGAACTCTCTAGTACAGAGCCAAGCTAACTATTTTTTCTCTCTCTTTCTATCTCTCTCTCTCTCTCTCTCTCTATTTCCTGTGCAAGTAAAACCACAACTTGTTGTTTTTACATTTCATTTTTTTAGTTTTGGATTAAGAAAATAATTTATCATATGGTAATTGATGAGTTAGAGGTGGTTGGATTTTGTTTTGTTTGTTAGTTTGTAGACAGAGCCATGCTAGCTGTTTGCTAAGATAAGCTAAGCTAAGCTAACTGTCTCCTGGCTGTTGATTCATACAACAGTTCAACAAACGGGTAAGATAATGGTACCCATCCACAAATCTCTAACTCTGGGCAAGAAAGAAGAAGCCATTCTTAACAAAGTTGCTGATGTTTGAGACAGATATTTTTTGGTGAGGGTCTAAGTGATTTTCTGTATTTATCTTTTGCATCCTAGCCAATGAGGCTTCAATTAGACACACGAACCACTCAACATTAAGCCTGCCATTCTCCAAACTTTTTAAATCTTAGATTAAATCTTATTTTGATTCTTTGGACTGTGTTTGATTGAACTAGCTCAGACAACAGCCATGTTTATGACCTCCAGCCCAGCATTAATACAGGTGCAGTGTAATAACCTTACACTGTGCCCTACCTGTCCAGGATAAGGCCAGTGTGTGAAGGAACACGACAGCAGAGCCCGATGCCCACCTTCTCAGACACACACGCCCCATGCTGGCCGGAGCACCGCACACGCATACACATCTACCTGCTTGGTAGAAATGTGGACAATCACATGTCGATAATGAGGTTCTCAAAGGGAACGTCAGCAGAAATCTCAGAGACAGATATCTCAAAACATAGGCATAAAAAACACTTCCACTGAGGTTACATGAGGACACAGGTTTTGGTTTATGACTCTGGTGAATTCACCCTTCAAAGACAAATGACAGCTGTTGGGTGAGATTGAGATGCAAGCCTGAAGAAGCAGGCCGAGCTACTGAAATGACGCCTTAAATGCAATACAGCAAACGCAGTCTTTCCACAGTGACAGTCCAGCTTTGTTTTGCAGACTTACCCCGCCACTGCAAACACAAAACATTCACAGGCCCGCTTGGCTCGATGGCGGTCATGCACAAACAGTAAATGTGGGGGGAATGAGTAATGTCTAGTGCTTGCTTGCATTCTGGGTCACGTGATCTGTGTGAGCACCTCAGACGAAAGCAGGAACTGAGCCATCACGGAAACACTCGTAACCCTGCACAAAGATATTTGTCTTCAACACACGCACACATGATAGAAGAGGTGTTGCAGTTCTTCGTCCTCAGGCTGAGGATGCTGGGATTGCAGTGCAATATGAGAGGCAGCCAGGGCCTATACATTACACTGTAAGTCTACACGTACACACACTGCACTGTAAGGCTGCATGCAGGCATTTCATGGCAGATGTGCACGCTTGGATACAGAAAGAAAGTCCTCCACAACACACACACACACACACACAGTTTTACCTCAGCCCTTTCTGCAGACGCTGTTGTGATTCAGCCTGCTGGAGCTCCATGGCAGCAGAGGAGGAGAGGAGGGAGAGTGAAGGATGGTGATAACAGCGAGGAGATGAGAGGCAGCCCTCCCTGACTCAGTTGCTTTCCCATCTGCGTACACACTCTCTCACATTCACACACGCACACACACACACACACGCTCTCTGCAGGATACGGCAGCTCCAGTAGCAGCGTTCACTAGCTGGCAGTGGCTGGCAGGGATGGCTGACGCAAGCAGTCACGCTGCCGCCACTCCGAGGACGGGGAGAGTGGGAAAGGGAGGACGGGGAGGAGGGGAGGAGGGGAGGGAAGAGAGAGAAGAGGAGCAGAGGAGATGGAGGCGGAGAGGAGAGACAGGGGGGAGAAAGGGAAGGGAGGAGAGTGGGTGCAAAAGTTGTGAGGGAAGCAAAAAGAGACAAAGTGGGAGAGGAGAGGAGAGGAGAGGAGAGGAGAGGAGAGGAGCCGAGCTTTAACAGTCTACTATGTGATTGAACATGGCGTGTTGATGGATAGAGGCGAGTAAACTGTCAGTTTAGAGGGATGGAGTCTCTCCCTGTCCTCCACCATTCCTGTCCATCACCAGACATGTTAAAGTAACCTCTAATAAACAAAGGCAGACCGCTCCACATGGCTCACAGCGTCTGAGATCAATTACTTCAGACTGAAAAGCCTCTGCAGTGCAGCTGTACAGACCTGAGCAGCAGCATGCAGAGCACTGCAGCCAAAAGGCAGACAAAAGAAGCAACATAAAAAAAAAATAGGGATGTATTTCATGTTCAAATCCAAATTCAAGCTGATATTACTCTTCAGGAAATACTAGATTTTTATATTTTGTTCCAGTTTCCTCAAAAATAAAAGTCATTGGTTTTGTTCTGAAGATGTCTGTTATCCTCCTGAGGATACTCAAGTTTCTCTCTGCCTGTTTCGATGGGAAGTTCGGAAAGCTGTGCATCCTTGACTTCGTCACGTGAAACAAGGTCAGCAGAAGGTTAGGGCACGTCTAAGATTCATCCGCCGATCGCACAAGCTGCATATTCAAGACACTTTGAACCAAGACTGTAAACAGATCCAGATAACGTGAACCAAGCTGCAGTTTATCGGAAATGTCTTTGAGATTTAGAACGACTTTCTATAAGTTATCCATCAGATGCAGGGGAACTGTGGAATGAAAACCATCGCACTGCAACCAGAGCTGGGGGGGGGGCAGGCAATCATCAGATGATTAAAACTGTTGCAGATACATTGATATGAGCATGTACTGTATGTCAGCTGACGGGGACGAAGAAATTGCCCCACAGAAATGAAGTCCTTCAGATTCACCATTACAGTCCGTCCACCAGGGAGCACTGACAAGCTGATTTTTTCAGTCTGCCCACAAATGAACAAGTCTCTTCTCATTATGATTGTTTATGTAAAAAAAAAACAAAAAAAAAACAATCATAGCAACAGCAGCAACAACAAAATCAGATAATATATCTAAACTCAAAAACACAGTGTAAGGTTATGATACAACTGCAACGCAGTCATCTTCTCACAAAATTTGTTTGAGGAGCCAAATAACTCACATCATGTTATGTTAGTATGTTTTCTAATCATTTCACCCTCCCTTATTTAGCTGTATAAAGGTTGTAAGTGTGTTATTTGCATGGTAATTTCACAAATCAGTTTGCATTTCTGAGGATGTTAAATGCAACCGATTTACGTTGATCAAGCTCATTTTCAGCCTGACGTGAACTAAATCAGTGGCTTCTTGGAGGATGGGAAAAACTCTACAGTACAATGTTAAAATTGAAAAGGAAGGCGGCCCTTGACACCTCCTAACATCTTTCTTAGTAACTTTTGAAACTGCACTGTAGGCCTTAACTTCTAAGATGGACTTTAATTATCCCACACTGGGGAAGTTCACTTGTAACAGCAGCTTGTGCACACTAAAGCTGACAAGAAACGAAAGAGTCTGACAGCTGTTGGAATGAAGGACCTGCCATAGTGCTCCTTCTTAGATGGTGGGAGTAGCAGTCTGTTGTCACGATGGATATCACCTTTGCTAACATCCTCCTTTCCCCCCCATTTCCTCAATGGAGTCTAGGGGGCAGTCCAGGACAGAGACGGTCCTCTTCAGTTTGTGTAGTCTTTTCCTGTCCCTCTCCGACTGCAGAGATGCCACCGAGAGTTATCATAGCAGGTAAGACAAAGAGACACGAGGCGTGACCTTTTTAAATTATTTCTTTATTTATATATATTTATTTATTCATCTCAGTTTGGTTGATAATCTTTTTTTAATCATTGTTGTTGCACTTTAGTATTTTTGTACTCAACAGAAATGAACATAAAAACAAAACAAAAAAAAAAAGAAAAAAAAAGAGACAAAATGAATCAATAGAAAACAGAATGAACCTAAAGAAACAGGAGTGGAGCAGAGAGCTGGCTTGCTGAGCAGGGAGGGCTGGGATGGAGAGAAAAAGAGGGAAGGGGGAGGGATGGAAGAGACAGAAATAAAGGGAGGAGGAAGAAAAGGAGGAGAAGGGTCAGTCCAATCAGGCAGAAGATGTGTGTGAAACAGCGCTCTCCTCCCCGTCACCTCTGAATCATCTGCAGTGCTTTCCATTCACTTGTGCAGTCCCTTCCTGTGAGCCTCTGCTCTACTTAACAGCTCTGGCACTGGCCGTGTTATTAGACAAACTGGAGCCACTGGTGGTAATTTTAGAGTTTCTATCCTGCCGTGGGACAAGACACATGCGATGTCTTCCATTCCAGACGCTTCCTTTCCAATTCCCGACACGTACTCCATTTCTTTCTCTCCCAGATCTCGGTTTTGGCTTGGCGTAAACAATGAGATAAAACAGGAGGGAAGATCTGAAAGAGGAATGAACGAGCACTTGAATGGAATGGAAACGAGCTTCTTCTGCCCGATGAGACGCTGACTCGGTGTGGGAAGGAACAGGAAAGCGCATCACGCGGAGTTCATTTCGTGGAACCATCCCACTCCCGCCGCTGACTCGCGTTCAAACTCTTTGTTTTTTTTTTTTTTTTTTGGCGATTCAAATCCCCACCTGCTCTGACAAAGAATGAAAGTTGGTAAACAGGAAGTGACGCGGAGTGTGGAATGGAAAGCACAGGCGCTGCGTGACATCATCTACAGCTCTCAGATGTATATAGCGTACGAAAAAGTCAACCGTGCAGCCAAGTATTGTAAAATCTGGCCAGTACAAACACATACAAGTGGAGCTTTATTCTTTGCAACACAGTCTTTTGCTAGCCCAATATAGACTGAATATCCAAGGGTATTGTATATAGGAGGATAAATTGAGGTCAAACAATACAATTAAATTAAATTTAAAAAAGCGAGGGGGGAGTTGGGGGGGGTTTGTGCTCCCCAGTGTGCTGTAGCCTCCATCTGGCCGTGCTCGAGCCCGACTCGGCTTATGGCGCAGACCGCGGTTGACGTGTTCGGGGTGGGCGCGCTCTGATCACACAACCTTGTATTCCTCTGCTGTGGAAGTCCAGTTCAAAACAGGTCATTCCTCCAGAAATCGTTTCCCTTTTTGTTTTTTTATGATCGGCGGGTGCATCGAGGTGTGTCCAACTACAACCAGACCATCCTTCGACTGTTCGTGAAACGCAGCGTCCGATCTTCCCTTCAGGAGAACAAAGCGCGGCCGAAACGAGAGAAAACACCAAGGCCGGGGGAGGGACTGGGGGAGGGGGGTTGAGTAATAGTCGTGGTAGTTTCCTCCTTGGTTGCCATAGTGACATAGTTTGGAGGGAGGGGGTTGGGCCAAAGTCCGTAAGGCGTCATCCGATCGGAAGCCGATGTAGTAAAAGATGGCGGGATGATCACAGCGGATAGGCGAAGAACAAAGAGTAGTGGGTTTGTCCGTCTCCACACTTGTGATGTTTAGGATGATATGTCAGCTATTTTACAAGTTATTCCCTCGTTTTGTCTTTTTTTTTTTTGTTTTGCTTTGTTTGTTATTTTAAGAGTGTCTCTGTAGCACCCAAACCAACCCAGACAAAGCCCCGAAGCCTGACCCTGTATAGCCTGCCACAACTACCCCGTTAACAGAAAACAGGCCTAACATCAACAAGAATGACAGTCACAACAACATCGATTGAAATGATACTTTAAAAAGCAACACAAAATAATTACTCTCCTCTTATTCAAGTGTCTCGATATAATAATATTAAAACAAATAAGAACAATCTTTTTTAACGACACAGAGAGAGAGCGCTGTCTCTCTTCTCTCTGTCCTCTTTTGGCTAAAAATCTCAAGATTCATGAACAAAAAAAAAAAACAAACAAAAAAAACATTTTGAAGACATCCAAAAAATACAAATGATAAACAATACCAATATAAAAAAAGCCTCCCCAGCGACATCTAAAAACAACAAAAACAAAACAAAAAAAAAAGTAAGATTTGATACAGAAATAGCAATAGCGTTCTATACATGGCATCACTGTACAAGGAAAGGAGCAAATGTCTGGTAAAACTACCCACAATGCAATACACTGTCACTGACACGGGGGGGATGGAGAAAAGGGGGTAAACACAAGGAGGAGGGGAAAGTTAGGGCTGCAGGAGGGTGGACAGCATGACGGAGCGAGGACGTGTGAGGAGGGGGTGGAAACAGACAGAGAGAGGATAGCTTGAACCGAAAGTGCAGAATTACTTAAGTAATCAAAGAACAATGCTGTCTTCCTTGCAACACAGAACTGTTTTTCCTTTAATAATAATAATAATAATCATTATAATAAAACCTCTTTTACAGAAAACAGTAATAACAATAAGAGTAACAATATTGACCATAATGCCTACATGGACATTAGCCGTAAAAATTAATTTCAAAAGAAAATTAAAAAAAGAAAATGAATGCCGGAAAAGAAGCAAAAATAACGAAAACTAAAGTAATGAGAGAGCTGGTTTGTCCTGTGCGATGTCACTGAGCTCCATCTTTGGAGAGAGCGATTTTGTTGCCCGGTTGGAGCCCGACCCCAAAACAAAACAAAACAAACACACCCGCCACCTGGCTGAAACAAAACAGGGGCCGCCACTGCTGCTGCTGCTGCTGCTGCTGCTGCTGCTGAGACTTCAGCCCGCTCCGGAATGATCTGCTGCGGGACAGCAGGAAAGTAGATGAGGGGGGAGACGGTGGAGCAGGCTGAACCTCGTAGACGCATTTCCCCTCCGCTCACCTCTTCTTCTCAGTCACACACACACACACACACTCAAACCTAATGTGAATACTTAGGGTTTGTGGCAGCAGTGTGTATGTTTCTTTGTGTTGTTGGATGTTCTTGCAGGTTTGGCTGTATCGATGCGTTGGCCAATGAGGCACATAATGAAGTATGCCAACAGTTAATAGAAGACGCAGGGTGAAAGGGGAGGATTGGGTCAGGGCAGCAGGTAGGGTTCGGTGGTAGAGGGTGTGTGGGCCAAGTTTTTTTTTTGTTTGTTTGTTTGTTTGTTTTTTAAGGGGAGGAGGTGAGGAGGGGGGGTCGAGTCGAAGGAGGGAGGAGTGGAACCCCGATCTACCCATGATGGGAGGTGAAAAGAGGAGACAACCCGCGGCAATGGATGCTGGATGTCTGTGCAGAAAATGCTGGCACTTTGACTTGTGAACCCCGAGTCCCCACCCTTCCAATGACTACACCCACCCACACTACACCCCCCCCTCTCTCTTTCTGCCCTCCCAGGGACAGATGGAGACAGACAGATGGACGTAGAGCGCCCCCGCTTGGGCAGACGACGGTGGTTTGGCGTGATGCTGCTCAACTCAAGTCAACACAACTCAGGATGGTTGATATGGACCGCTGTACACAGGATACACCCCGTCCTAAAAAGAAAAGAGACACGAAGAGCGTTAAAGGTTTTTGGAGCTTGACCCTGATTGGAGACTAAAACTCTCTTCACTTCTTCTTTCCTCTCGCACCGTTACGCACCATGAGCGTAACACTACTGAAAGCACCTTTTTAACACTTATTACAGTGACCTACATGAAATGGTTTTTGCCCCCTAGGAGGTCTTTGTGTTCTCTGAACCTGACCTGGGTGGTCTAAAGCTGGAACTCAATTTCCTGTCGAAAAACAACATCAGGTGGACAAAGAAACAAACAGAACAGCGACGAGTTCCGTAAAAAACAACCAATTTGAAAGAATATAGAAAACTCAAAGGCACTTAAAGCCGCTCATTGTAAGGTCAGTCGGAAGAAAATAAAAGGCCATCATTTTGTTGTATAGTCACACATAAATGAGATTAAGTGGTTTTCATTCGACATTTGAGAGTTGTTGTTGTTTGCTGCTTAATCTGCGTATAAAAACTCTGTGGTATTTGTGTGAGCGAAAATAAACAAGTCACAAGTGAAATAAAAAGTTAATAAAAGGAAACTATAAAAGCAGTCAAAGGCATTTACTATGTGGTTCTTCACGTGGTGAGGGACAAGCTTTGGCTTCTATCCTGCACTTTTAGGGTGAAGCCGGCCTTAAAGATGACAAAAACTTGTATTTGTGTATGTAGCTGTTGAATGTGTTTGAATGTATTCCTGTAATAACTTACTACCTGTGCTAGACCCCAGCCTGCTCCATGCTGTACTGCAGGTCAGGGGGTTTGTAGCTGAGGAGCATGTCACTGGTGCAGGAAGAGGGGTAGCAGGCTGCCGCATGGAGCTCCCCTTCCACGTCACACACTGCATGAGGAGCACACATCTTCTCAGTGAAGCCGGCAAAAAGAATCCACACAATTTTTCAAAAACATTTGAAAGCAGATGAATTGATGTCCTGTACAGACCAGACTCTTCCCGCTGGTGCAGCTGCTGGCTTCCTGTCAGTGACGTCTGGCTGAGAATGTCCGACATGCGAGCGGAGCTTAGTGCCTTCCCGGCCAACAGGCTCATCCCAGACATGGGGTCCGCCTGATCCTGGAAAAAAAAGAAGAAAGAAGACCATTTCAGAACCAGAAAAAAACATGATGCTTAAATTCACTCTGCCTCCCGTATGCCTGTTCTACATGATGTAACTTTGTGCCTTGTGTGCGATCACTATGATCACAGCTCAGCCTGTGTACTCAAGACTATCAACAGAGCTTTAGTGGAGGAAGTTTTGAGGCCCGGGGGCTGGGGGAATGCTGACTGGGAGATGAGCCGGTGTCGTGCCAGAACTGGAGCTGGGCAAACGAGCACTGTTAACTGGCTCAGCAGCCTCTAAGGACACAATGGCAAACACCCAGAGAATCTGAGTCTGATTTTTACTTGCTGATGAGAGCTCTGTGAAATAAAAAGGCAGAAAGACAGACGCTGAGCTGGGCTTCTTGCTGTTGGACTAGTAAGTAATATTAGCTGGCTGCTACGTCTTGTGTACTAATAGCACATTGAGAAAAAGGCCAGTTTGATGAGTCATTTTTCATGCTGTAGATTTAACTACTGCTTCTCTTAGAGTGTGATCTGTAGAAACTAGCAGTGAAATTTCACTCACATAAGCATCGTCACAGGTCTGGATGGTGTGGTGGCGCTGTAGCTGTCCACGGGACCTATAGGCATCACCCTGGGGACCTCGAGGATAGCCCACACCGTTGTGATCAGGCACATCCATGGCCTGCCCTGGGGGCCTGCACTCCACATGCTCAGGTTCTGACAAAAAAAAGAGAAGGCACATGTATTTACACTGAAAATACTGTTGATTTTTTTTCAAGAGAAGTCAAAGGCTGTCAACAAAAAACAGTTGGGATGGCGTAAAGAGGTCTTACCTCTAGCTGCTGGAGCACTCCTTATGTAACCACCATGCCTGTGTGTAGGGGAGTTGTAGGGTGGGGTGCCTCCTCGGGGAGGCCCCAGGAGCTCGTGACCTTCACCGGCTTTGGCCAGCAGGCCTTCGTGTGGGTGATGATAGCCAGTTGGAACCTCATCCTCCTCCATGCTCTCTGAGTGTGGTAAGCTTGGGCAAGGTGCCTGGGGCGGGTGCTGCTGTGTCTGGACCTCCGGGGGTCGAATCTGGAGGAGGTGATGGTAGTGTTGGCCTCCGGCGGCACCCTGCGGTGTCGGCGGCTCCAAGCTCTCGCCCTGGCTCAGCTGGCGGAGAAGCAGCATCTCTCCGTACTCCTGGGGTGCACCGCTGGGCGGTGTTGGAGGTGCTTGGCACGACCGAGGGCTCTGCCTCTTCAGCAGCGCGGCCAGGTCTTGCGGGGGCAGCCTGGGGTCGGCGTGGCCCGTTAAAGAGTGGCGGGGGGACAGGAGGCCCTGCAGGGTGGGGGTGACGTGCTGTTGTGGGGGGCGGTAGTCCAAAGGTGTTGGGGAGAGCAGGGCCTGCTGTAGTGTAGAAGGGGTGCCGTAGCTGCTGGTCCCCACCACCCCGCTCTGGTAGCCTTCCAGGCCAGGGACTTTGAGGGAGGCGCCCTGCAAGTACGGGCTGTAGGAGCCGACTACTCCGGAGGTGCCCCGGGAAGCGGCGTCGCCAGAGAAGAGGTGGGGATTGAACTGAGCCTGATCATAGCCCGACGTGAAGCGGCCAAGGCTGCGACTGAAGAAAGAGGGAACGCAGAGGATGATTAGCTACCTCATCAACACACTGCCAGTCCTCTTTACACAGTGCAATACATCACCTAGCTTTCAACAATCTACAGAGGGTCTTCATTAAATCACCGCACAGACAGCCTAGCAAACACTTCAGGTCGAGTCCAGGTTCAAGTATTCACTGAGAGGCGTAACTACATTCGCAAAGGCTGACTGTTACGATTGTACGTTCTCTCAATGAAGGCAGTCCTGGTTACAGGGTTCATGATGTCAGGGATCTCTACATACATTTCCAAAACAATTATATCCAACCACTCACCCAGCTACACTGAGGTGGAGAATTTGTTGAGGATGTCATCTCAGCAGAATCGATGAGGGATTTACATGCATTCTCAATACTGATAACAAAGAGCGTCCTCAAAGTCTGCCCTCTAACACATAAAATCTCTGGCATGACCAGCAGTGCTACGGTCTAAAGTCTCAAAATACAATGTGTAGAATCAATGAACATGGCAGAAATGTAAAGCACAAACAAAATGGTGAGAAACATACAATGGTGAACATAAAAAATACAGAAAATATTGTGAAGGTGAGGTCATGGAGAGCAATAAAACAAAATAAAAGCTATTCAAACTAAAAGACGGAAAAGGAAGACACAGAAAGAGTCCATTTGTATTTGTTGGGAGGGTTTGGCCGCCGTCAGGGGATGTGGTGACAGGATGGGTGGGGTCACCTGTGCGACTCGGCGTTGTCCGCGCTCAGCTGCTTCCCAAGGACTCTGTGTCCCCCTGGCGTGGACAAAAAGCTGCCCTGTCTCTGCGCCCCACCTCCTAGCTCCACTTCCTGAACCTGAATGGTCACCTGTGAGAACAGTCAAAGGAAGAACGAAGAACATTACGAAACAAAACATGCAACTGCGAGCAGAGACGGACAAACAAAATGAAAAAAACAAAAAACAAAACTACTAAAATTTCATTCATGCTTTTTGATGTCACCTGCTGTTGCTGAGGTACACCCTGTGCCAATGGGACGGTGGGGCGAGCAGATGCTGCTTGTTGATTGGTTGGTAGAGGGACTCGCTGCAAGCCTGTGGGGGGTGGGCTGCCACTCTGGCCCTGGTACAGTGCAGGAGTACCATGTTGGTACTGCACTGACGACGGACCTCCTAGGAGGGGAGGGGAGAGGAGAGGACAGGACATTTTTTCCCATTAACCCTTGTGTACCTCTCTGTATAAAGTTTCCATAGTCCAGCTGGTCTTTGTTCCATCTATTTAAGCTTGCTTGCTTGGATGGGTACCAACTGTAACTAGTGTCTATTACTAGTTTTTAACTTTTTGCTTTCTCGGACTGTAGCGACCACTTTCATTTAAAAAAAAAAGGCCGCTAAGAGGCTAAGCAGGCTCTTACTGTGACAATCAAAGATCCACAGCCATGTCAGATACAACGTAATGAAACTAGACGAGACGATCAACATAAAATAGCCCAACTAACCCTTTGTCTCAATCCCGCCACCAAGTGAACAGGTAAAATATGGTGAAACCACACAAACACGGGCCCTGTGCCAATTACCGGATGAACGCGTGCGATCAAAACAAATAAACAACACAAGCCATACACACTTTGGCTCCTACAAAGGAAATCAGTTGTTATCTGAACAGAGTAATCACAGGTTTTTTATGTTTGCTCACCTGCTGCCTCTGACCCACGTGAAGGAAAAAAAAAAAGAATCAAGCATAAACTACGCCTTTTAGAGCACTATTCATAAGGCAACGTCAGAAACAAATGGATGTCAGTGTTTGTCTACAGATGACAAAAGCCTAAGACTAAGATGTGACTGGGCAGTCTGACAATCTGAGCTTTGAACTCAGCAGTCACCTACTTAAAAACACGTTATGAGAAAAATGAATTCATCCACTACTTTCTACTACAACACCAAGTTACAAAAGAAAAAAAAATCAACTGCATCTACATCAATTACAAGATAAGAAGTGTTTAAGCATGCAGTATTACTAACCATGCCCTTGCATTATGCCTGCAGAGCCAGGCGGAGGGCTCTGGTTGGGCTGTCTGAAGAGGTGGTTGCTGGGATGTGTTGGCGGAGGGCTGGAGGGCTGGATACGCAACCTGAGGGAGGACAGGACAGAGTAGGAGAGGAGAAGAGAGAGATACGACAATGATGTAACACTTTAGTCGATAGCACTGCACCACAGTATCAAGTTCATTGTGCAGCGTTCAATAGCTGATGAGTAATGTGTGAGAGAGAGAGTGTGTGTGTGTGTGTTCACCTCTGGAGCTGGTGGGTTAGGTGACTGGGCTGGCTCTCTCCATGGCCTAAAGACAGACCCTGCAGGTACACAGGAATTACATTTGACTCAAAGCTTCAATGATTTGTTAAAAGGATTACGACCGTGGGCAACAAATGAGGCCACAGTGCAGGATATCCAAGCCTCAGGTGAACCAAATCAATAACCTTTTCTGGGAGACTATAAATGTTTTAAAGGTATCTGCATAGCTCAATAAAATGCATGGATAATATAAGGGTGACGACGAGTTGCTATAAGCTTTTACAATGCAAGTAATCACAATGCTTTACAAGCTACAGCTAAACCCATCCTTATGCATTGTGGTGCTTCCTGTAAACGCCACGCTTCCATTTGGCTTGTGATCACACCTTTATGACAGATGTTCGACGGGTTCAAATACCTGGATTTGCTGGTGGAGGATTTGTTGCTCTTGCTGGTAGAGGATATGCTGTTGCTGGGTGTGCTCCAGGAATCGCTCATCCTGCTGGGCAGCGTACATTTTCTGGAGCTGCTCACACTCCTGTTGGAAACGCAGACATGGACGGCCAAACATTTCATTTATTCATGCCAACATGGGAAGTCATTTCGAGTAGCCAGCCCTTGATCAAACGATAGATGAAGTGTAGTTTTGTGTGGCTAAAATTACAAAATATACTGTATGTATAATGTTATGCATTATTCCTGTTTTTCCAAATAAAATGACAGCAACAGTAATTAATATGTAAAAAATGAACATGTTTTTTAGTTAAACTTCTTCCCTTTTGTCTGTTCATAAGCGAGTCTGCCACAAGGTGTTTTATTTGGAAATTTGACTGGATTCTCTATGTTGTTTCTGTGCCTGACATCCGGCCAGCTGGATCTGCCGCGTGCTGCTCGACACGGCTGGTTGCAGCATCCGTCAATGTTCTCCGCAGTGCAGAGCGAAGAGCCGGTTCTTACGAAATCTGTCTAGAACCATTATCCTAAAGCTAGTCAAATGGCATGAACAGAGGTGCCCTCGGACAATTAGGCAAGGCTTTGGTTAATGATGCTAATCACATTTAGCTAATAAAAGGAGTTGTGTTGCAATTGCTAAATCTTTCTTTTCGCAGGAGTCCGAACCAATTTCCTGCCACGTGTGATTGAGATGTCTAAGCCTAATGTCTCTAAGCACTTTGTGAAGTCCTAACTCGTGAAAACAACAGGCTTGACAGCTCGTATGACCAACTACGACAACGCATGATGTATTCTAAGGTGGTGTAATCCTCCCAGCACTCACAGTTCCTTCCCAGTTGAAAAATCTACACCCTCATTAGTATTCATTTCAAAAAGCATTTGAGCTTTTCAGACATGGGGTCTGCCTGATCCTGGACAGAAAGTAGACCATTTCAAAACCAGAAAAAAAACGCGATGCTTAAATTCCCATTGTGTATAACAGATTTCATGATGACGCTACTCTGAAGAGTATTCATGTAAATTACTGTCTGTCGTTGCCACTCTGCCTCCCGTATGCCTGTTCTACATGATGTAACTTTGTGCCTTGTGTGCGATCACTTTGATCACAGCTCAGCCTGTGTACTCAAGACTATCAACAGAGCTTTAGTGGAGGAAGTTTTGAGGCCCGGGGGCTGGGGGAATGCTGACTGGGAGATGAGCCGGTGTCATGCCAGAACTGGAGCTGGGCAAACAAGCACCGTTAACTGGCTCAGCAGCCTCTAAGGACACAATGGCAAACACCCAGAGAATCTGGGTCTGATTTTTTACTTGCTGATGAGAGCTCTGTGAAATAAAAAGGCAGAAAGACAGACGATGAGCTGGGCTTCTTGCTGTTGGACTAGTAAGTAATATTAGCTGGCTGCTATGTGCTGCTCGACACGGCTGGTTGCAGCATCCGTCAATGTTCTCCGCAGAGCAGAGCGAAGAGCCGGCTCTGACGAAATCCGTCTAGAACCACTATCCTAAAGCTAGTCAAATGGCATGAACAGAGGTGCTCTCGGACAATTAGGCAAGGCTTTGGTTAATGATGCTAATCACATTTAGCTAATAAAAGGAGTTGTGTTGCAATTGCTAAATCTTCTTTCTTTTCGCAGGAGTCCGAACCAATTTCCTGCCACGTGTGATTGAGATGTCTAAGCCTAATGTCTCTAAGCACTTTGTGAAGTCCTAACTCGTGAAAACAACAGGCTTGACAGCTCGTATGACCAACTACGACAACGCATGATGTATTCTGAGGTGGTGTAATCCTCCCAGCGCTCGCAGTTCCTTCCCAGTTGTAAAATCTACACCCTCATTAGTATTCATTTCAAAAAGCATTTGAGCCATTTGAGATTTTTTTTCCAGGGTTAAGGTCGCATGTGTTTTAACCTCTCTTCTGTCCAGTTAACCCAGTTAACACTTGAGAGTAATCATAATCCCCACACGTCAGTACATGTCTAGGATGAAGCGCCTGCTGAGAAGATGACGATTATCCTTCTCCCTACCTACGCCTTTGACTGGGTGAGGTAATCTTGCAGTGTCACTGCGAATGATGCAATGTCTCAAAGAGCAGCTTGAGGTTTTCTCAGGTGAATGACTCAATTGGTTTCAACAAATACCGAATGCCGTGCGCCAAAGATTGCAATGAGTTGAAGTTGTGTCAGTCTTTAATGACAATGCTCGGGCTGGTTCACCAAGTTTATTTGTTTGGACATCGCTCGGCGGCAAAAAAGCAGGCTAAAGATTAGTGAAGGGATACCTGGAGCTGACTTTCATCCCTGTCATCATGACGATGACACTTTCACTTTACTTTTGTTTTTCTATTTGTTTTTCAGTCATTTCCCCCATTTGAAGATAAAATCCAGTTTGGATGATAGTGTCCATTTCATTTTTACAATTTATTCGCTATACTTGTGCAATCTCTCAAAATTTCCACATCTAAGTTCCCAGAACCTTTCATCCCAGGATATACATTCCAAGAACTAAAAGCCTTTCAGCTCATTGTTGTCTGCATTTCCACTGCAGATCAGGAAAGTTATTCTGCTGACGTGTGAAAAAGTGATGGCTGTCTTTAACACAGTGATGACGCTTTATACATCTAAATATTGAGCTTTTTTCTTTAACTATGTGTTGAAATAAAATGGTGTAAGTGCTCGACCAGTCACAAATGTTCAGTGCAGCAGGGCCCAGTATGATTCGCTGGAAGGGACTTTTTGGAGAGGTAAAATAAACCCCCAGAATTTTACTCCTTTGGGAAAGTTCCCACTAAAGAATGCTGCAAAAATATCTTTTTCCTCATAAGTTGACAGCTCAAGATAAAACGCTTGAATGTTGTTACTGTACTGACGTGTCTGACATTTGTTAAACAGGAAAAGAATTTTTTCCGTTTCTTTCCCCGTTGACCACCATTACCATCATTATTCCCTAAAGACAGATCCCAGCTCTGCCAATTCTGCTGCTCTGTGTGGCTGCTACGCGTCTTCTGCGACCATTTCCCTGATATCTTAATCTTCCAACTACGGATCTCACCAGTCCGACCTGGGTGACTCTTCGTCTCTTGCAGTGTGGCCAATCACAAAGGTCCTAAGCTGAAAACGCAGAACTAATGAACTAATCATAATCGAGAAGGAACAGACTTGAGCCCTGTTCTGGTGTTTCACAATTAGCTGCTTACTGTAGCTTCGGTGTGGGAGGGGGGGGTGGAGGCACATCCTGCTGCATCAGTTTACCTAATAAATTTGCAGTGCCAGGGATCTTGGCGTGCATTCCTAACAGAGTCAAAATTGCATCAGACTGGCTGTGATGCGTCACTATTTCTGTATTTTTTTTTTTTTTTTGCCCTGAGAGCCAAAGTGTGTTGCATCATTGTTTGCAAGACCCTTGCAGTCCTCTTCCTATGATTGGTTTAAAAAAAAAGGCAGGGGTGTTCAGGGAAGAGCAGACTACAGACCAGAGGGGAAATTTTTGGAAATCTCAGCACCCGGTGAAGTCATTGTTTGGTATTGACATTGAATAAACCCAGTGACCCCACAACAGAAATATTGCCTCATTTTTTCCCACAGAGACAAAGAGATGAACTAAATTTATCTTTTCATGAAACCAGGCAAACGTGGAGAGGAAACAAAAAAAGCAGACGATATCCCCTTGATACCAAGTGGAGTGATGTACCTGTTTGAGTTGCTTGATGAGGCTGCTGTTCTCTAGATGAGCCTTGAAGGCCTGGATGGTGGCGGCGCCGTCAGAGAAACGTCTGACGGGTGAGAAGCGCTCCATGGGGAGATGAAGGGTGTTACAGTCCTTATAGCTGGATCTGTGGGAAGGAGGGTGGGGGGCGGGGGGACCACAAGGAGCAGACACAAACACGTGTGTGCACAAATACACACAGCCACACGCGCGCGCACACACACACAAGACAACATGACAGGTAACAGAGACACAGCGACACGCACGTAATCAGTCAAACAGACAAATGAGAAGCTTGAGCTCTTCAAACCTGCACAAATATTGCATGTTTAAGTATCTGAAGTGATATGTTAAACGAATCCGGTGGCTATGCTCTGTCGTCATGACAGAGGAGGAGACAGTTTACGGGATGAATTTTGACTTTGAAGAAGAACTGTGCAAAATTGGCTAGGTATGATCACACATCGAAGCCAACGACATGTTCGCTGCATCTCATTAAAAGCTGAAATCAAGAGCGAGAGACATTTCATCATCAATAAATGGCCAGCAGATCACAGCACATGCTGGCCACAGAGAATTCCACGAACCAAAGATAGAGCTTCTAGCTTTACAGAGACCCTCCCCCACAGAGCACATGTCCCGCTCAGGCACAAATGCACCTGTCTGCATCACGCCACATCTCAGACAACAGGTTCTGCCTACCGCTGCGTCCAAACACCAAACTTCACAATGAAGAAAGAGTACGCCCAGCATCGCAGAAGACTTTCTGAACTGAGTTGGAGGAAGAAGCTAAAATTACAACAACACCAAAACACACAAATGTGGCCTCTACTGGGGAGAAACTACACAGAGCTGATTATTTAGCTTTGAGGAGGCTGCTTGTACAGATCAGTCTGCTACCTCTTTGGAGTGAACCTGTCACATATGTGCTCTTTCCAGGTTTGTGGGGAAGAAACAGTTATTTTCAATCGTGGTTTACTGCTGATGTGGAGTCTGTCATGTGCCACGCCCTCCACCTCCAAACTAGTGACAAAAAAAAAAAAACCCTCCTTGTTTGGCAAGGCGCACAACCTTCACCTGGTGTGATCACCAGTGTGTGTGTGTGTGTGTGTGTGTGTGTGTGTGTGTTTGTGTGTGTGAGAGAGATCAGCTTTGTGTGCAAGTGTGTGTGTGGGAGAGAGAAAAAGACAGAGTGAGGCATGATGTGCCCATTTCATGTGAGTGTGTGTTTGTGCATATACAGCTCGGAGCGGGCGTGTCCCCTCACCGGGTGTGTGTGTCGAGGGCCCAGCCCCCCCTCTGGCGGGGGCCCTGGGACCGCTGTGACTCTGCCGAGGGCTCGCCATGCGATGTGCTCGTGAGCGCGTGCGTCGTGTGCCGCTTGGAGCGGTTCGCCAGGTACCTGGGCCGCAGGGAGGGGGGATGGGACGGGGGGGTGAGGGTTGGAGACAGGAAGCAGCGCTGGTCAGCTCACTGTCCTCATTGGCTAATTGGAGATGGAGGGGGGGGGGGGAGGCCCGCCCCTTCCCACCTCTGCCAATGGGTGCCATCATTCATATCATCTTAGCCAATCAGAAAAACATGAAATAAAATTACACCATAGATGGATGTTACAGCCTATGGGTATCCCACAACCCCCAGCTTCCAATTAAAGGATTGGACTGGTTGCCATTTAATCATCGGGTTTTGCAAGCGTCAGAGTTAGCAAAGCTGTGTGCGAAAGAGTGAGAAAGTCCAAAGAATAATTTGGCGCTGGCTGAAATAAGCAAGATAAAGAAAGCTCTCGGCCAAAGATTCTGAGAGATAGGAGGGCTGGCTTTGGTGGCAGATTGGAACTGTGGCAGAAGGCACTTGCGCGATGGAGAAAGGAGTAGAGATGGGGTAAGCACACCACAGCAGAGTGGTCACTACCCATAGGGGAAATTAAAATAAATAAATAAATAAATAAAAAGCAGAGCAGCCTAGAGGCACTCACTCCCAGCAACCCAGGACACCAGCGAAGACTACAGAAGGTGCTGTCTGAAGAGGACCAGCTGGGGAACCCTAACCTGGACTTCTGAATCCAACACCACAACAGCATAATATACAAACACCTGTATCTGTACACTGGCCTCGTTTCTGCTCCTTCTGTGACAAAGCTCCTATTTTGGACAGTTTTTCTAAATTCTTGCATAATCGTGTCTTTAAAGCTCCACTGCATGGCTCTGGGATTTCTTGTGTAAGCACAGTGTTTTTGCCTTCTTTTGTATTCAGTTAAGTGGATTTAACACCCCCCCTAATCTAAAAAAATTTGGCTACGAACATAATGTACTGTATGTAAAGGGTTGGCTTATATGGAAGGCAGTGATCTGTATTACAAACTAAAAACTCTTGATGCTTTAAGAACATTTCTCAGCGTGCTATCCTTATTTCAACATTAACACTGATCCCACCGACCTGTTGCCACAGGTTAGGGGCCCTCCAGAGTATCCAGTTTAGACAGCACCTCTGTAAAGTACAGCCCTTCACCAAAAACCGTCATGGTGGGTTACCTCTGTACTGCCTCTTGGTCTGGCTCTCCGTCTGAACCTTCTTCGTCCACGGGAGCTACCGCAGGGATAGGGTGCTAAGAGAGGTAAAGAGTTTACCAGTCAACACTTCAACATGAGGGGGAAAAAAATATACAAATTGCACACAAACAAAGGTCCAGAATCTCACCGGGCTGGCGACAAGTGGCGAGGGCCCCCGGGGCCTCTTAAGGAGCTGAGCGTGTAGTTGAATGTTGGCCCCGCCGTCGGAAGCTCTTCGACCGAGAGGTCCCATACCGTTGAGCAGCTGCAGGGTAGGTGGCTGTAGCAAGGACTGTTCCTGTAGGGTCAGCAGATGCAGGAGGTCAGGTTGGAGGGGAGAAATCAGCTGATAAGCAGACCCCCCTGATGAGCTGGTTTCTGCAAACACCTTCCTTCTAATGCCAACTGAAAGACCCCACAACAAAGCTAACTCGACTGACTGTACCTTGTACTCCAGCTGCTGTGTGGGCTGCAAGCTCTGTGTAGGCATGAGAGTGTGCATTTGGCCCATTGTGGGGACCAGCGGGGGGAAGGGGGGCTGTGGCACTGCACCACGAGGGAAGCCTGGTGGCAGTTTCTGGAGGTCCTCTTGCATGTCTGTCCTGTGGCGGCAGGAGAAAGAACAACGGGAAGGAATTGTTACATTTTTGTGCTAGAAACTAGCTCTTGCACTGGTAGAATTTGGGATATGTTGTTGAAATTCACCTTAAAGAAACATCAATGTAAGTAAAGTTGTGTGTTACCTTTGGTCTGGTACCCCCACAGTGTGCCGCCTCATGGAAAGATAGCGAGCCATGGCCTCTGGAGATGGTTCCTCCCCTTCATCACTGTCCAGCGCCATGCTGCCATCCGGCTAAACAATAAACACATGCACATATTTGGTCATTGGCGAAGCCCTTTGGTGGTGTCTGTTGCATGCTTGTGTTCATTTTGAACATATTTTAATTCTAATGCACACGCAAGTTCATGTCTCCTGTTAAAGTCCTGCTGCAATGCGGTGATCTGACGCATTCTTGTGTTTCACAGCATTCGTGAGTCAGCTTTGAGGCTGTGTGAGTTATGTCGGAGTGTGCGCGCATGCATGTGTGATTATGTGTGTCTGATCATAGTCTACGAGATGGATCCCAAGCTACACTAACTGTAGTAAACTGTAGTAGCAAAAGCGAAAATACTGGACAGACAGCTACAAACGTGCAAATCATACACGTTTTTTTGTTGTACAATTGTTGCTAGGTTCAGGCGCTCCTGTGATCAAACCCATCCTCTGGCAGGCTGACACAACCAGGTCAACTCACCTCAACAATCTGGTTCTCTGGGTTGATGAGCTGGACGTGCGGAACAGTTATGCTAACAGGATTACCCTGTGGATCCGTCTGCTGGGCACACAAGCACACACGCCACGTGAGGATTGCACTAATTTTCTAACAATCTCCTTAGTGCAGAGGGATTGGCATATGTGAGTTGAAGCCAATTAACTCAATTCAGCAGAGTGACACAACGACCACAAAGTTGGGCATAAAACGAAAAACAGCGGAAGGCGCCCTTGACAAAACCGCTCTTTTTTAAGCTCTCACAATCAAACATTCTTTTTTATGAAAATGACTATGCATCTCTTGTTATCATGACATCCACAACGCAATGATTGATAGTATAGACGGACATAAGAATATATAGCTAACTACATGATCCAACTGGCTCTAGAAATTGCAATTTAATCTGTAGAACTTAGCATAGACTTGCATAGTCATGACTCTCCCAAAAAAAAGTATAAATAATTAAATAAAAAATATCACCAAGCTGTGTTTAAATTTAGGCTGTAGGCTGTAAAACCATCATCAAACCAACAGACAATAAATTTACCTGTACAGCGTTAAGAGGATAACTAATGGGGCGCGGTGTGGGTGGGGCAACGGGCAAAGTCTTGTGTTTCTTGAGGCGGTCAGCCAGTAGACTGTAGATGGCACTGTAGTGATCGTATGCATCTGTTTGTAGGGACTGGAGAGGGGAAAAAACAACAGGATAAGTTGCCCGAACGGACGCCTGACAACAGTGCAGCAAATTCTGATAATCGTCAGCTATGTTTGTATGTTCAACCTGAAGTGTGCGTTCTCGGTCCAGGCCCATCTCAGACATGGCTATCAGCACCTGGTCGAGGATGAGCTCCGTCTCCCTCTCCGTCTTCACCTGCTCACACTCTGCTATCAACTGGAAGGGAGAGGAGATGACGTGAGTCATCTTCACGCACAACACCAAGGCTGTCATCTTCACATGACCCCTTGCCTTAAGTCAAGACATCAACTGTTGATCACTGATCTAGAGGGGCCTCACCCTGTCGAAGTCTGGGTCCGGGTCACCTTGTCTCATCCACTTGTTCTTACAGATCTGCTCCATGGTCAACCGTCTGCTGGGCTCGAGCACTAGCATGTGTCTGATCAAGTACTCACAGTCTGCAACAAACACACGATACAGGCGCACTGAACATGACACAAGCTGAAACATAACATATATTAAAGCAACTGGAAAACACCCCCTCCACTGTATCTGTTTACAGTCTGTATATCAATGTGTTGCTGGAGTGGTTTTGATGAATGTTTGGATACTTTCTGTCCCAAAGGCAGTGAAAAACACTGCTAGCAAGCAAACGTGGATATAAATACTGCATGATGCAACAAAAGCTAGGAAATGCACTCAACAAGGATGGGAGAAAAAAAAAGCGAGTGGCATGTTGCACTGATCAAGGTATGGTCTGGAGGAGGAAGTGAAGATGACATGAGATGGAGAAAGAGCTGAGCGGAGTCCTACCTGTGGACATGAAGAAGGGGATACGGAACTTGCCGCTGAGGACCCGTGCTCGCAAATTCTGTAGAGTGCTGCCGTCGAACGGCAGGGCACCGCACACCAACACGTATAAAACCACACCTAAGCTCTACACAGGGGAAAGACAGCGGGAAAACACTATAAGATTCAACAGTTTTTTGAATCATTGATAAATCCAGAGCAGTGTGGTATGTCAAGGATTCTTTTCTTTTTTTTTTTTGTTTTGTTCAAACCAGTTAGCTACACCCTCTGCTGCAACCCAACACGGCCTCGTGCATACCTAAAAGTCTACTCACCCATATATCTACTTTAGGTCCGTCATACTCCTTGCCCTCAAAGAGTTCAGGTGCGGCATAGGGAGGACTGCCACACCATGTCTTCAACAACTGGCCTCGAGAAAACAGGTTACTGAAGCCAAAATCTGACAGGGGGGAGAAGAGACGTTCATTTCATCTCATCACTTTCCTCTACAGACTAAATTCAATCAAGCCAAGTCAATTCTCCACAAGCACATGTTGACACTCGCCCACGCCCACTCACCAAGCCCAAAACAACTACATGAAGTTTCCCACCCATACTTTCTTAAGTGAAAACACACACACCTGCGATTTTGATGTTGAGGTTGTGGTCCAGCAGCAGATTCTCAGCCTTCAGGTCTCTGTGGACGATGTTGCGGCAGTGACAGAAATGGACGGCCGCAACAATCTGCTTGAACTTCTTCCTGGCGTCCTTTTCCGCCATGCGCCCATGAGCCACCAGATGGTCTGTGCACACACACACACACACACACGCACAGAGTACAGTTGGATATTTAATGGCACACAGTCATATCTTGTGAGGATGTGAAGCCTGTGACCGTGTTCAGATTAAGCCTAATAAATCACAACATCAATCATTAAGGCGGGACACAGGAGGGATTTCCTAACCCTTTAGAAAACAGAGAAATTGGACGCAGGAGACTGGATATGACTCAAGAGTTCCAGAGAGGAGTTTAAACTCTACAAATAGTTGTGGCACAAAGGCAAAAGGAAGTAAATAATGGAAAAACAGTGACTCAAGAAGGAACACGCAGTGCAAACAAACCAATCTACACCGAGGTAAAAGTGGGAACGCATACTTACCGAATATCTCTCCACCACTGGCGTACTCTGTTACCAGATAGATCATCCTTTCTGTCTCCATCACCTGAAAACATCAACAAATGATAACAGTGAGGACCTGCGGACCCTCTGACAGGCGTAACAACAGTTATGCAACGAAATGAGTAAGCATTGCTGGCATAAAAACAGCAAGCTTTAAATAGACGAGAAACTTCCATTAACTGTGTAAAGTTCACTGTGCGCTTGTGCGAGGGATTTGTGTTGAGATGATGTTTAAACTGCCGGGGTCCGTTTCGGGCAAGGCGCTGTAAAAGTTGGCTTGTGATAGGTTGGTTTGGTGTTACAATCCCCATACAGCTGGAAAACGCTAGGTGCTGAAAACAAATAGGAAACTCTCGATTCACCAGAGAAAAGTTCTTCGGCAGGCGGCTGTGGTTGTCCTGGGCAGCCCCCCAGATGTGCAACCATGAGTGTGAAAAGTAGCTGTTAATTTTCCCTGGGTAAAAACTGACAGGTAGATTTATAATTTATTATCAACAGACGCATTGGTTCGGTACTATTAACCCAAAAAGGTAACAGGTAACATCAATACCCATATTTGCCCTCTCCCTATTGGGCCATGGGTCTCAGGTGGAAGACGTGAGCAGAGTGTGTTATCGGCTTTGTGGGTGAGTGCGAGTGTGTACCTGGTAGAGGCGGATGATGTGGGGGTGCTTCAGCAACTTCATGATTTGCACCTCTCTGAAGATCTTTTTCAGGTTCTCATCGTCCAGCTGGGTCTTATCCACTATTTTTATAGCCACCTGGAGACGAGCGAGAGACAGAGAGGAGGAAAGGATGGAGGGAGAGAGAAGGATGAATGATGAGAGAAGGGTGAAGTGGCGCAGAGAGAGAGAGAGAGAGAGAGAGAGAGATGGCAGGAAAACAGAAAGAGACGGAGAGTGAGGAGAAAAGACAAGGGAGTTTATCTTAAAGCGTGCAGCATGTTTACCAGCTCAAAATACAGACAGTATATTCACATTAATGGTATTTAGCTGACACTTAAATTACAGGCAACAATTCCAGGGCACGGCCCAGTGCCCTTGCGATATTGCTGTGATGACACAATAATCATAGAAGAGCAAAGTGCCAAGAAAATAAGGTACTAAGGGGAGGGCGTGAGCCCGCCAGACTCAATCTAACATGACCTGACACCTTTAATCCATTAACAAACACACGAGAACAAGCTCTCTGCCACCGGCGCAGATACCACAAGGAGATACTGCCATATCTTAAGATGATGAACGGCTTGTTGTCAAACACGGTGCTTTCTCTGGATTCCAGCTTGTTTGGGTAACCTGACCTGAGCTGCGACCTCCGACTGTGAGCGCGATTCTTGCGTAACAGCCGAGGCCCCCTGACAATGGCTCCGACGGCGTGGACGGTGATGGTGTGTGACAGGAGCTTTTGCTCAGCCACTTTGGAATGGGCGGGCGACTTAAATGACTTAATCAAGCGAGGCTAATGGGGCTAGCCCCAAAACACGGCGGCTCCCAAAAATAGATGAGAGTGAAGTCTGCGGAGAAAAACAACAAAAAAAAAAAAATGAAAAGCATGCGTCCTGCATTAACGCACGCAAGGACAAACGGCGCCTCATCCGTTAAATTCTGCCGAGTGCCATCACAAGCGCTCCCTTTTCCTGATAGCAGACATGAGGAAGATGAGGCCCTCTGAAGCCCGACAAGGCCGACTTCCTGTTGCAGACAGGAAGGGGAAGTGAGGGAGAGCAAAGAGGGGGCTCCTGAGGGAGAACAGAACCACAGCTAACGGTGGCATTAATCCAGATCAGCGTGTAGCTTCCCTTCAAGGGCATTGGACAATTGTTGAAAACATGCGTTTTATCTTCCTTGAATGTTCTCGTTTACCACAAATGATGTCAGGTTACCAGAGCTGGTGTTGTTTTTTTGTGGATGAGCTTGTAACCCAGCCATTATTGGCATGTTGTTCTGAAATCTTAAAAACAACCGTGCAGAGAGCAGCTCTTGCCATATATGCATGCATGTATGTGTTTCTAAGATGCATCTATGTGGTATTTTAAGCTCTAGGAATCTATTCTTGGCTTTGGCAGTCAGCCAGTTTTGTTGATGTAATCACTCCCCTCTGCATCTACTGGAGGGTAACAACCGGACATCTGGATCACACACACACACACACACACACACACACACACAGCTACAATTAACGTATGCCGGCATCTACGTACTTAATCCTTCTGAAAATAGGGAAGCCAGGCTACAATTACAATTGTTAGAGGCATGGTGTGTGTGAATATAAATCCCGACAAGGAGATTCGATGGCTACATGACTGAGGCAGTTTGTGGGTTAACTGACACTGTGGAGTTGAAAAGGTTTCACATATTGTTCACCGCTCAACTTCTGTGTTTTTCCTACAATAAAGATTACGCCTGTTAGCACTGTCGCGTTAGCAAGCAAAGATCCAGCCAGACAAACGCTGATGTTAGCTGGTAAGCTGTACTGTGACCAGTGTATATCTCAAAGGTTGGGTTTCCAACTTTAGCACCAGCCAAGGTACAGTAAATATGTTGTGACGGAGCGTGTGTACCTTAGCAGCCTCAGGGTGTTGAGTCTGCTCTGCACTAGCTTCCATGACTATGGAATTTTCCGTCAAAAGATCTGGGTTCACACACACGCAAACACCCCCCCCACACACACACGCAAACACCCCCCCCACACACACACACACCGCTGAGAGGCCGGCTGCAACAAGACCAAGTGTCACATAGCCCCTCCGATCACAAGACAGTGACCTCAACACAGCACCATGTCAGAGCAGCTGGCGCCCAGCAGAGGAGTCTGGACCATTTACTGTACATTACAGACAAATAAACACACACACACACACACACACACACACCAACTCCAGCTTTACAGTACACAAGAAGCAATGGTGGCTGATGGCAACAAAACATTTAGAATAAAATACTTATGCTACACAAAACATTCAGGAACGTAACAGGAAATGAAAAAGGTAAAGAACAATCCACTCGTTCTTCCCCTCGTGTTTGCATATTTGCTGGCGGTGTCATTGCACACCACGGTCGAAGCAAAGTTTTCCTGCCGCTGAAATGCAAGGACGGGTGCTGGAGGTACACGTTCTGAGCTGGTACCAGGTCCTGATTCGTCAGAACCTTAGTAACAACACGCTTCTTTGTGTCTAACAGGCAGCTCACACATCGACACCCAATTAGACCAGGTTTATTTTCCTGACATTGCAACACACTGGACGGACCAACCAATGTGAGGTAAATGTACAATGTGATCGATTACTTCATCATCTGAATCAGGCCGATCCTGACGTGTCTCATCTAAATTAATAACAGAGACACTAGGTGCCTGTTTGTACTACTTTTCTAATAAAAACCTGTCCGTGTGTGACAACATATCTGCTATATAGGAGCTGAGCTGATAGGAGCTCCTACGCAAGCTGATGAAAAAGGAACAAGCAATTGGGTTCAACATAGCAATGTTAAGGAAGCACAATACACTGACTTAACTTCAGAAAAATATGTAACTACATGAAGAACAGCACGCAGCTCATTTCTAAAAAAAAAAAAAAAAAGCAGACAGGTTCAAATGATGACTGCATGATGAGTCCCGATTCCTGAAAATATTGGGGAAAGTCATATGTCTTTCTGACAAATGACAGATGTTGACATCAGTAGTACAGTAAAAGTTGTTTTTTTTTTTGTTTTTTTTTGCTGACCATTTATATTGAAACGACAGCAAAATCTCCAACACCTCTCTGACAGTCAAATACGACATGAAGAAGAAGCAAGTTGCTGAAAGTCTCAGCACATGACAGCCTTATATATGACAGTTCCAACAAAAACAGTATTACTTTTGTGAGTCTGCATTAGACTAGATTAGACTGCCTCAGTTTTAGCTAGGTAAACTAGCAACTCTGAGGAAAATGGACACTGAAAAATATCCTCTTCATTTAGCTCGTCACAGTCCTGGTTATCTGTTGCCGTTTCCTCTGACTGTCACCACAACCAAACAGCTGCAAAAACATGCAGCAGTAAACAGCGAGTAAGAATTTACATAGGATGATCATTCTGTTGGATATTTGCTTTAAAAAAACATCCACCCGTGCCCAAACTATAATGAGGTGATCCTAAACGGAGAACTGGGTCTATGGTGTAACGTCTACACTCACACAGTGTTGCGGTGATACTACGTATGAGGTTAACCTTCATCAACAGGTGACACAGATTACAACACCCACGGGGACTGTAATGCTCAGGCTAAACCCCTATCAGCATGCGAGAGAGTTTAACTAACTTCAAAGTGTACACAAGCTCGTGTACAGGTCAAAAGCGGGCAGGCTGTGGACCTCGTGAACTGGAAGTTGCTCGGTATGGAACGAAACCTTTTGTGTGTGTTTGTATAAAGTCACGAGGACACCAAACAGCGACGTACGCGCAGGGCAAGGTCACGGCAGGTCAACGCTATGACTGTATTATACGTGTGCACGCGCAGATGAAAGTGTGCGGGCAGTATGAGTCAGCACAATGCCTTTCAGAGATGTTCTGCTTGTGTGTTGTGCACTTGTACGAGTTGGTGTGGAAATGACTCAGTTGAGTGTGTCAGGATGAAAGTGCCAGACAAAGGACGTGCTACTGTGTGGAAAAACTGGACATGACACGTTCATCTGCACCTTGCTCTTCACCCCCCCACCCCTCCAGTTTCTCGCGAAGCAGAGCAAACACCGAGGAGATTCTGAGGAACACGGAGACCTAACAAAAACCGGTTGGCAACATGTTTGGATGAGCAAATACCATAGAATCACAATAGCCAGCGGCATGTGGTAACACACAAGTTACAAATATTTGCATATGTGCCATCATGACGACCACAACTTAACCATTTTATTTACGGAGGAAACAAACAAATTTAGATTGGAAGGGGGCGGAAATCGGAATTGGAATTAGAAAACTGCCATTTGTGCGCGGCCCGCATTGCCGGCTTGTTGAGAAAGTGATTGTTGAACGACTCTTGCAAAAAGATAGCCGCAGTTCCAGTTTGGCACCGGCTTCCTGACGTTCTGTCTTCCGGTCTGTCAGAAACACAATGTCTTTGCAACATAGAACAAGAGTTAATTTTTGCTCTCCACTTCCTCCACTGCTTTACCTGAGACTATCATTACTAGCTGTAGCAGGTCTTCCATTAAAATGTCCTCCGTCACTGCCTCTGCCTGTCCGCTGCGATCAAATGCTCACAGCAGAGGTGCAATGTTTAGATTCTTTAGTGGATTAAATGAAAATGAGCTGATACCAATTTGATAACTGTTTATTCACTACCATTTAATATTTCATAGGCTTAAGATTTATTTGAGAAAATAGTCAGCAGATTAAAGTTGGGGTAAGCGGTTCCACACAACTACTTTTTAAAAATGCAGCAGGATGGCATATTGACGTGGTTAGTGATTTATGTGTTCACATTTTTGCTCCCTTGATATATTCAAGACTGGGAACAAAGTGATCACAAGGAGTACTTTTTTTAAAAAGTGTAACAGCTGAACTTTATAAAGCATGATTCATTGCGGCACTTTATCCCCCTTGGCTTGGAGAAAAGTTTCACCATAGCATCATGATATGGAAATTCTGTCAGGGGAGGCCCATTTATTCAAATCTCCATGCAGGTACCCAAATGCTCTCCTTACAGCCGGCTCCTGAGCTCTGCCTTCCCCTACCAAAAGTTACCATTCTGTGTCTGTGTCTCAATTCTGAAATGTAAGGATTGCTTTATAACGCTGTGAAAGGCAATGATGAGACGTGTGACTCGGTTCACAGTGGAGAAATCAGTTCCAACCACTGTTGTGCAAGTTCACACTTCCCAACAGCGAGCTGAAAGTTCAGTTCACACACACACTGAAATGAACAAAGCACGCAGGCCAATAAAATGAACTAGTTCACGTTTATCTCTGCTGATTTTTTTTTTTTTTTTTTTACTGAGCTGCGTGTGAGCCACCTATCCACCATTTTCTTTTCTACAGCGGTGATGGCTACGCTGGAAAACGAAAGTGAAACTCCGCCTGATATCGTTTCCCTGGTGAAGAATGGTAATATATTTGGTTGGCCATTCCTGGTTCCAGTTTCCCTCCGTGGGTAGTGCCACCTGGAGTCATTTCAAAAGAAGCTCTGACAGTAGTGGCACTCACATCCAAGAGCTTCTCAGGCAGAGACATAGAGGCTGGTTCAGATGTACCCACAAACGCAAGACTTTACAAAAGAATGGATATTTGACATTAACTTTGGCATCTGGGCCTGCCAGTGTGTCCTCTCTTCAATGAGCAAGACTGCTTTGTGGCAGTATTGGATTTTTAGCTGTGGTTTCTGTCTGGAAGAATTTGCATCAGCACAGCTACAAACATCTTCATTAAGCAATCAATTCAATGGCAAACAGAAGCCAAGGACCCAGCCTGTCTGAAACAAAGGTGAGGAAACCCAAGAGTGGCTGACAGTGGCTGCATCCAGCTTCAGTAAACAAAAACACACAGTACACACGGTTTTCATGACAGACACTGAGCTAAGCCAATGGGAAGTCAGTTCTATTCAGAATTAATGGTTGGGGGGCTGGAACCATCCTCATCGCTATGGAAACCTGTAAGACTTCAATGGCGCGACCTTTCTCCAACTAGGATCCTTGGCAACACACAGTCGCCTCGGACAACACAGCGCTGTGGACAATGATGGCGCAGAGCTGTGATTTTAAACTGCCACGCGTGGCTGTATACCGCTGGCATCATCGAGGGGGGGGACACAGGTGCTGATGCGGTTTGCGAGGAATGGGATCGTAATGACGACGCGTACGCCGTCCTCCCTCGTGTCGTGCAACAGAGGCGTGCACACACACAGTCTGTACCGGATTCCTCTCCTCTCGAAGCCAGGCTGGCTGCAGATTCACACGACTAAGAATGCAGCAGGAGACAACTAGAGGGCAGGAAAATAAGCCGAGCAGAAACGCAGCCTTTGTCATATTATTCAGCCAAATCAAATCACAATCGAATGTGCGTATATATATATATATATATATATATATATATATATATGTGACTCTGAGAAACAGAGAGGGGATGCCGCCTGTGCGCGAGAGTGTGACTGAGGGAGTGAGCGAAATTGTTACACAGTACATTAGGCATGTTACCTAACGCTTGCCATCCTGCCTGCCCTCTTCCTCCTGCTCATCCTTCTCTTGCCTAAAAACACTCGAGAGGAAAGGAGAAAAGACAGGAAAAAACGAGGGGGAAAGGGCTTGATTCCCCGACAGACAGACGGGTCAGGACATGTCGTACGGTTGCCATCGTTTATCAGCCTCGCTCACCTTGCTGAGGGCACAACAAGGGCTTCCCGAAGTGTGTCTTTACTCCATCCTTAGTCGGGTCATGCAAGGGCGCTGACCGCACCACCTTTGTCAAGCTATTACACACACGTACGCGCGTACACAAACATACAATAGCAGCCCTGCGCAAGCGCTGTATTTCCGTGAGCTTATCAAATATGACAAACGCTCACAAGGAAGACACTGTGTTAAAATATCCACTCAAATATGACACACTGCAGACATACAGGTACACTACAGAAGACAAAGGCTAGCACAGGCCCAGGAGGTTATGAAAGTCAGTAATTGAGAGGAACTGAGGAGACTGAAATCTTGATAATCATTTTATCTATTTCGCTTATGACAGAACAGCGACGACGCATTTCCGGTTATGCAAGTGTTTTTTTTGTTTTGTATTATAAAGGATTTTTTTTAGCAAATGATCACGTGAAGTAAGAAATCCTATCTCACAGTCTTGTGATGAGCACTGATTATTTTTTTTTTACAATTTCAACAAATAAATGCATAGCTTGTGAAGATCTCCAACGTGTCCTTGTGTCAACAGAATCACTGAATATTAGCAATGACCTGAAGGCCTTTTCTTATACCTGTTTTATACATGTATCATACTGTTTCAGACTTTTCAGAGACAGAATATTAATAAAAATATCATCGACTCAAATTAATTAATTGTGCTTAGAAAATATATTTGATTCAATGGCTGATAATGGCCATAGAAATGATAAAGAAATATGCCATGTGTTAAAGAACGTGGCCGGGATGTGAAATATCATCTCAGGCAGAGTGCACTCAAACACAAGGCGACTACAGGCCTGATTAATAGCCTATCAAATTGCGGTGTTGGGCATCAGTTCCATAACCTCGGTCAACAGGAAAATAAATCTTTCAACAACTTGGCTATGTTTGAGTGATACACAAGAAGCGCCATGTGTATCAACTAAACACGTCTTTAACAGCCTCTGTACAAGTCGCTTTGAAATATTCATCAAGTTTGAGCACGTTTACAGGACATTTTACTATGAAATCGTGCTGGAACCTTTGACTGGATTACATTAATAAATGGACACAGATATGGAATACAAACTGCAAGATTTTATAATCAAAAACAGTCTTGAAAGATCAATCAGAATATTGTTTTGTGTTGACATTTATCAAGCAAAAATGCAAACATATCTGTCTGCAGCCTATCTCTGCTGTTTTATGATTATAAATTGAATATATTTGTTTTTGTTGGTCAGACACAGAAAGCTGTTTGAAGATGTCACATTAAGCTTTAGGACATTGTGATGTACATTTTACTCATCAATTACTACAGGCTGATCAGACGACTGTCCAATTTTTCAAAAATCAAAATTGAAAATGAGAGAAGGAATTAGCCGAAACAAAAAGAGAGATAAAAATATCACAAGGGCTTGGTTTTGGTCTACCAAATAACCAATTTCATACAGCAGAAAGTATTACTACTTCTAAAATGAGTTGTTTATAGAGTCCCACAGAGCTAATAGAAAACTAATGTCCCTTATTGAATGGTCATGACCAGCAATAAACTTTATGGAGACACTGAAATCAACCTTTGTCAAACCAACCTTTGTGGCCTCACTACTTCTCAGCATAGCGTCTGTGTGAGAGTAACAAAACTCCTGTTTTGACTTCCACTTCGGTTGTTGGCCTGTCTAGAAGAGATGAACTTTCACTATTACAACACCCAGGTGCAGCACACTAAGCTGTGTGGCATCAAAGGTTTGTGCTGTGTGATACTGCCTTTGTGCCCCCGTTCCCAGAGAATTTGCAAAAACACAAGGCCGAAATGGTGCTGTGTATCGAGGAAATACACTTTAAACAAATGACCTGTTGAATGTTTGAGGTGTCAGCCAACGAAGGAGAGGAGAGGAGAGGAGAGGAGAGGAGAGGAGAGGAGAGGCATAGGAAGGAACTGTCTCTTTCTGGGCTTCTTGACTACCAAGTATAAATAACTAGGTGCTCTTCTGTGTGACTGCACTGCAGGATATCACCCAGCTCCATCTAACAACTGAGAGCGTTGTTAGGCTATTTTGGACCAGTCAGCATCTTTCATTGGATCATTAGAAAAACCTGGGCTGTAAAGCAAGGCTCTAAAGCGCATTTCAACTGACGGACTGATCATCATATGCATATTCATTAAATCCACACATGTAAAAAAAAAAAAAAAAAAAGAAAGCACACTCCTATTCTTCTGATATTCATGAGCCACTGAGGGGATGCTGAAACCCCTGAGCTGGTCGATGAAAACCCATGAGCTGACTGGTCTGTCTGTGACCACCATCAACAGACAACAAACAAGGCCTCCCTTTCATTCTGTCAGTCTGTGTCTGCGCTGTCATTTTGTCCTCTGCCTGTCTCTCACACTCAGTCAGACAGCCAGACACAACCACACACACATCCAGACAAGCATAAACAGGCTCACACACATACACAACTAGGAAGACAGCCCCTTAACCAGCCCATCAATCTCTCACTGTAACGTTTGCTACCATCTTTGTATTGCTCTCGTAGCAGACTGAGCACATGCCCCCATACCTACTAGTCTGTGAATGACATTATGGTCATATCAGCACAGCTAACGTCTTCGGCAGTGTTGAAAAACACTACATCGCACTCACTGACCCAAAGTTTATTTTGGCCTCAAGGAGCTAAATGGAAGGTTCTCTGGGCTATGTGGCGCAAAGCACCTGAATGACTCGTGTCTGCCTGTCTGTGTGTATGTCAACAAGAGCATAGAGGTAAAGCTGCACACTCAGCCACCTTGACACACCTTTATTTGTGCCATCAGAATTAAAGGCTGAAAAACAACAAACAGTCACACTGCAGTAGCCGTCTGCGAGCGTAGGCTTCGGCTGCTCCTATTTGTTGTGAGTGTTCAGCCGAGCATCCGTCATAAGGGACACGCTTACCGATCACAACAACAGTCAGATCATCAGAGAGGAAGGCTCCTCGTGTCATCTCAGGGAAAGCGCAGGGTGGAGAAATGGTTCTTAGCAGATATCTTCACTGACGCCGTCGTAGTCAAATGCGCCAACCGAGGCTTTCTGATCAGTTGTTTGTTTTGGCCCCTGTTGGGCTTACACTATCATGCCAGCCAGGAAGATGTAGCCAACATATCTGGAGTGACAACAGACTGCTCACAGGCAAATAAAGCCGAGAAACACTGAGGTGAGTGATCCAATAAGTCAGCACTAACGCAGAAACACTACAAGGATCTATCTGAGCGATTCCTCCTGCTTGCAATTCCCCAAAACTGTCCCTACCTACTGTACCACGAAGGCACCACAAACACCGAAAGAGTCTTTTTAAAGCTCAATTTCATTCTCATTTTCTCATCAAGAATGGTGATGCTTTGCGTCAAGACTGTGTGTGTGCTGGCAATTTTTCGAAACTACTAATATCTCCACGTCAGTGTGTCCGGGAAGCTTCATAAAAGTATTATATCTATCTGTTATCAAAATACCACCCCCCAAAAAACTGGTACACAAAGTTGAAATACAGCTCTGAGAAAGTGGTTAAGTTACACCACGACAAAATGGTTGCATTACACCAGAGAGACGTAAGAAAGTAAGGCGTGTAGATGAAAGCAGAGCGGCTCGTTTCTTTTAAATTATTCTCTGTCAGGCGCTAGCTAAATGAAAAGGCTAAACAAGGCTCTGCCATAGTTGGCTTAACCAGTTTTCGGTACTTTTAACGTTGAGCTATCAACACTCAAGTCAACCCCGACCTATTCACTTTGAAAGTTCGTTGTTAATTTGAAGTTACCTAGTTATGTGCTTCAAACTTTTAACCTTGCGTGTTGGCATCTGTCTGAAAGATATCTGCATCTAGCCACACAGCTAATTAGCTCGTAAGCTAAGCTAGCTACTACAGTGTCTCCTCTTTTTCATCTTCGTCAGTACCCTTCTCTCCGTCCTCTGCGCTTTGCCACACACTAACCCCGGGCCTTTCTCGCTTTCATTAAAAAATACTACCACATCACTAGGTGAAATCAGGTTTAACTTGTGCCGAATGTGTTTGTATCTAGCAGTTAGAGATGATGCCCCGTGTCGAACGGACCCCCCTCAAACACCAAGCAGCGGTGTCACCAAAGCGGCTTGGCCGCTGTGTCTCCAGAGCCTGAAGGCCCCAGCGTCATCCTGAGTACATGGCCGAAAAGGCTTGAAATTAAACAATGACAACTTATAATTATTCGCTTCTAGCGCCGGGACACCAGCCGCCTTACCTTTGCTTTGGTAATGATGTGTGTGGCTAGTTTAACAACCGCGAAATTTCCCTTGCCGATGGTCCGCTCGATTTCGTAGTGGCCCACTCGGGCTGGGGGGGGCCTGGTGGCCGAAGTGTGGCCAGGATTGGTGATGCACCCAGTGGCCGTGCTGGTACGACTGGAGTGGCTGATCCCGGAGGATGGCTGGGCTCGGTTCTGGGAGCCCATGCCTGCGTGGGTCGGTCGGGCAGAGTGCGTAATCCCGGCCGCAGTAGACCCAGCAGCACCTCCGCTTGACACGGCCGCCATCTTCTCGCCTCTCTGCGGGAACAACAAGCAGCCTTGCGCAGCGCGCATCGCGGGCACGCCCCCGCCCTGCGTCATTTTACGTGAACGCTCCTCCGCAGCGCCCTCTCTAGGTTGTAACCATGGTAACGATCAGCGTAACAAATGACTTCATCCACAGAAACGTATTGTGGTTGCCTTGGCGACAAAGAAGTGCGCATTATCACTCTGGTTCCCATGATTCAGTGATTCCTTGCAAACTGCTGCACTGTGTATGACTAGCTAGGTATACGCTGCTGTGACACTGCAGCCAGTGATTTAACTAATCGAGTTGAGGGAAACAGACGTGAGCAAGTCACAATTTCATTCCATCATGACGTTCGAAGAAATTAACATTGTGAATATTTACACAAAGACGTGTTCACGATGGATTCTGCAATGACTCGAAGAGATAAAGACAAATCACGAAGCTCACGCCATCCAATGGCATCTTCTTACACAGTTTCACTGAGCAGTAGGAGGACAGTCAGCTCACCTCCCTGCCCTCGCGTTTAACCGCTGGGGGTTGACTTAGGGACCATCAATAAATTACAATACTGATCTTCTTCAGTACCTTCGTGCTGATTTATCCATACTGTGAAAAGTGATAATTATGATTTAAAAATGTGAAGTTAAATGATAAATAAGCACATTAAATATATAACTCAATAAGATTATAATTGTTATGCGTAATTCATTTATTTTGCATACATATGTTGATAGAAAATAGATTTTTCATAAGCTTGATTTGGAGTCACTGGGTTACACAACATGGAAACTATTTATCTATTTACACAAACTGACAATATTTTTAATTAAAATAATACAATAAATACATTAATCAAAATTTGTAATCAAATTAAGTGTGCTTCAATACCTGTTAAGTTACAAACATAGCCCAAACACTTGACATTCGAACACAGAAATCCATATAAATAATAAAAGGGTGAAAAAAATCCAAATATCCAAACAGATATTAGAAATGAACAATGCATTATAAATATTGTACAAAAATCCCATAACCTAAAATGGCTATTACTTAAAATAAAAATAATTCAAGCAAAATAAAAGTGGTGATTTCATACCATGTTAGGTATAAAAGGTTGTTTTCTGGGGGGCATACTACATGAGGAAAATACAATTGTTCTGGTCTGTGGCCGTGTCAACAGGTTGTAGACAGCACCACTCCATGGCAGATAGGAGTTCCTGCATTCACCCAAAGCTCGATTACCAACTGAGCAAAGCAAGCAGCTGCTCTGAGTTTTAGACACCCCAGGGTACATTAATTTGTTTGAGATAATTTGATTAATTTAAATATTTCTTTTGGTAGTCATACTATTAAATCAGATCAAATTGTATATGCCGAAAGGCAGCCCTTATATCACATAACACAAGGCCCTGACTTGTAGATCTGGCCTGTGTCAAATCTAGTCATGCTTCATATTCTTCAATAAATTTGTGTTTGCAGAAATAATAGTAAAAGATATAACTAACTAGGAATGCTGGTTGGTTTGGTTGGTTTCAGTGGCCTCTAAGCAAATATAACACAGCTCCCACATCCTGTGTAGTCTCATGTGTGTTCTGTTCTCATTTTGCTTGCAGGCTCTACTGATCTATGCTTTTACCCAGTTAGTACTAGATTATATAAAGACACCTGACCTAACTAAAATCTGTGTGCATATGAAAATACTTATATCTACTATGTCAGTATCAAAATGTCAATTTAAAAGTAATCCATGAGAACAATCACCACTGAAACACAGAATGTGACCTGTTCCCTCAAGAACAGCTGTAACTAAACATTCTTAATAGATGTAGCTATCAGTATTTTGTAGCCTCATTACATTAGTAATTATAATATGTTAAGTATGTACCTTCTTTATACTAACTTTAATTATAACGTGATACTGATACTGATACTGTTTTTTTTTTTTATGTCGGGCGTGGTAAACACATATTTTTAATGTTTCCAAATGTTTCTGTTCCTGTGTATGTCTGTTTACAACAGAGGTACAACAGGTGGTAGACAAAAACACAGCCCAAACATAAAAGAACCGAAACATACAGGAAATACTCCCCCAACGCATAAACCACGAGGAACAGCATCATATTAAAAGCATCATTCTGTACATTAATAACACTTTTCTTGACAAAACTCATTTCTTCCCCTGTGCCGATGACTTGAGTAAGAGCGGGCAGGCCCGTGACGTCATGACGTCGCACTCGGTTTGTTTACTGTCAGAGCGTGGTGGTGGTGGGGGGGCGCTAATGGCACAGATTCGATACACTGTAAACACACCGACTGAATCTCTACAGCCTCCAGCCTCCGAAGAAATACTCGCACAATGCCAGGAAGCCGCGAACACAGGCCGTGACATCAGCTCTCTCGCTGGACAGACCCGCAGACAAACGCCCCGCGCCGTTTTATTCCCCTCCACACGGTCCGAGCAGCTGGGACTGATATCAAAACATGGAGCTGCCTGACCAGCGTACGAGCCAGCTATGCTAACCTTAGCACAGCTAGCCAGCAGCCTTCTTGGCTTTAGCGTTTCGGGTGAAAAGGAGCTGAGTGTCATTTCATTGTCTTGAAACTTTGGTTATTTGTTTTACAGCTGTCAGCTTTGTTACGGATGTGAAAAAGGACCAGGGGCACGTCTTAAGCTAATGTAAACACCCGGCTGTCGGTTCGCTGCTGCTGTTATTGTCGTAGCTGGAAGTGACACAGTTAGCTAGCCTGCAATCTGAGTAATTGTAGCTGAATGGGGTGGAGTTTTCATTAATATTGCCGCACAGGCTAGAATAACGTTAGGTATCAGAGGCCAGTTTAGGACGACGGTGGTGTCAGACAAAATGGTGTTCAGGAGTTGCTGGAAATCTCGACATAAAAACAGCTCTGGACCTGCTCGTTGCTGGATCCGATCAGGATTGGCAGCCCTGCTCTGGTTATGTGTGACCCAGTTTACTTGCGGCAGTGGGGCGGTGGGGGAGACCAAAAATGTGGTCCAGAAAGATGCGGAGTTTGATGTCACGTATAATGACACGGTTACAAGTGAGAACCAGACGATTTATGCTTTCAATCACACTGTCTCCAGGAATAAGGTGAGTTCACACGGTCACACTAGCACATTTGTTTGTCTTTCAAAGTAATGCTGAGTTTAACGTGATATTTTCTTCCTTTTCGTGTGTTTTGGGTAACAGACAGAGGGAGTGCGTGTGTCTGTGGATGTGTTGTCCCAGGGGGAGAGTCCTACCCTGTTTGTGGTACGACAGAAGCAAGCTGTGCTCTCTTTTCAAGTCCCTCTCATACTAAGAGGCCTGTGAGTATCTGCACCTTATAACAACTGTAATCACATCACCCATCACACCCCATGACACAGTCCAACAGTATTTCTGGTATGTTCTATGATTTGTTTGCTAACAGCGTATTGGCCTAAATAATAATGACAATAAGTAAGTAATTACATATTCAAGTGGCTGTATTCAAATGTAGTTTGATCTGCGCACTCCTCCTCAGAGAACGACAAAGAAAAGGGAACACGTTGTTCATAGGTACAGGTTTAGCTGTGTGTCACAACAGACCCAATCAATTGTAAGTGGACTGTAAGGCAATGCTGAACAGGCTTTAGGAGGCTTTAGGCCACATGCTAGTCCTTTTATAAACGACAGATTAACACTGCACGGAGACGCAGCATAAAGTAACCATCCGAGGTTCCTCCTAGGGAGTGTCTCACTGTCGCTGCTGTTCTTCCCTTGACTGTAAAACATTTAGAGCTGATTGCGCACTTAGGTGCCTTGTAAAAGAATATGTGAGCCTGCTACATCCTGTCAAATGTTTTGAAGATATGGTGAAGAAGATTTATTGTGTATTGCAGGCGGAGCTGCGTTTCTTTTGCAAAGTCTCTTATTTATAGTTGTATTTGGACATTTCCTAGAATTGCTATAATTTCTTACCTAGACAGAGTTAGCATTAAGGCCACCCGTTGGTCTCTTTTGTGGGGAGGTAACTCTGGGTTGTACCTCAGTGGTTATGTAGTGCACCCAGCTTTTGTAACATGACTTAATCAGCTGGGATTTCACAACAGGTTAGACGTTCAGCTGTTCATTAGACATTGGCCAACAGCCCATCTGTGACATGATATGCGTCTCCCATGCTCTGAGGTCGTCTCTATCTTGTGATTGCATAACATCAGAATGACCTTGCCACAGTCTTGCTTATGAATTCTTGTGGCTGGGCATGTTTAAGGGCATGTTCAAGCTGAACCTTGGAATTTCACTTCCTCCTTTTGAGATCCGCGGGTTCGAGGAGTGCAGCTTACTGTAAACGTGTTTCCTCAAAGTCAGCCGAGCGGTCACTTCTGTTTCGTACAGTTTCTGTCACATTACACCCTTTGACTGAATCCACTTATATTTATTGATTTTGCACTGAGATTATTGAATATGCATTATCTGTTCAGGTCATCTGATCCTGAAACAACAATCCTCAGGAATGTAGTGTAACAAGTCTATCCTTTACTTTGATTTGTTTTTTCATACAACCATAAATTGCCTAAGTCAAGGTGAATGAAAAACAGGCCTTTAATAGACACTAATATTATATATTTATTTTCAATGAATACAAATGAAATAGAAACTCAAACCTTAAGGATGTGCATAAGATCTCTCCTTCTTTCTTTCTGTTTGTTAACCCCTCTCTCTCTCTCCAGCTACCAGAGGAAGTACCCTTACAATCATGTGGGCCGGACATTGTGTCAGCCTCTGACCCGGGCTGCTTCCGAGACCCAGTACTTCTTTGTGGACGTGTCCACCCTGTCCAGCCTGGGTACAAACTACCAGCTCAGGGTCAGCCGTGTTGAAAGCTTCACCCTGCAGTGAGTCATATCTGATATAATAACACAAACACACTGTGCACTAGCTGCCTGAGTTCTCAGCTTAATGCGTTAAATATCAGGATTGATTTTGTTGTAAGCAACAACTATTTATCTTTTTTTTTTTTCCTTGGTTACAGGACAGACAAGAAATTCAGCTTCACTGCGTCACCATCCCAACCTCAGGTACACAGCTCGATACAGCAGCTTTATGGGTTTTCAAGTGTGACACGACATATGCTACTTTTGAACGAGGAAGTTTAGTCACAGAACTGTAGGTTGCAGACACAGTGAGAGTGGGGGCGGAGGGTACGGATTACAAGAAGCACAAGAGAAACTGTGGAAAGTACGGAGAAAAGAGGATGATGGGAATGAAAGGCATTTCTGATTTTACACAATTGTTCCAGCATGCAGCAGCATTCTTTTCTCTCCCTTTTCTTTAACAACTTCTGCTTTTCAACACATGAAAAAGAGAACAAATTAGAGCTTCACCCTTTGTAGCTCCTCTCGTAAATCTTAACAATCCATCATGTCAGTCACGGCTGTCACCCTCTACTTCTGTTTATCTACTTTTGTTTCATCGTGTTGTGTTTGTTTGTGTGGAAATTGTCACATTCTTCTTCCTTACTTCTCTTTCTCTTTCTCTCAGTACTTCAAGTATGTCTTCCCGGATGGAGTCGACACTGTGATCGTCAAGGTCAACTCAGACATGACCTTTCCCTGCTCCGTTATGTCCGTCCAGGACATCCAGGTACAAGCTGGTGTCCTCCAGTGACCCCTGGCATTATGGTCAGCATGCAGTAACACTCTTGGGCCACATGAGTGCAGACTAGAGTTCACTGCATCTGTGTCAGTGCAATGCAAACTTTGAGAATTTTATGACGTTTTTAAAAGGATTTAAAGCGCTTTCACACCTAATATGTTTTGCTCCATTAAAACGGACCCAGGTGTGTTCATCTGGGTAGAATGGTTGGTTACGACTGGCATGAAAAGCTTGTTGATTGAACCCTGGTGCAGACCAAATGCTGGGAAAGGGTGGACACCTTTAGTTAACTTTAGTTTTTACTGTTTTTTTATTGTCCGTCTTCTTCTTTTATTATTATTTTAGTCACTGTGTTCTTTTTTTGTGTAGTCCTGTCCATGTCTTGTTCCCTCTTGTCTTTAATCCTTTCATGCTTTCTTTTCAGTGCCCTGTCTATGACCTTGACAACAACGTGGCCTTCATTGGGATGTACCAGACTATGACCAAAAAAGGCGCAATCACTGTGCAGGTAGTGTGTGACACATAGTCAATGCACATGGTGCTCCATTAACGCACAAACAGAACCGTATTATATCTTCTAATGTCTCTTTCTGTCATGTAGAGAAAAGATTTTCCCAGCAACAGTTTCTACGTGGTGGTAGTGGTAAAAACAGAGGATGAGGCCTGTGGCGGCCCGCTGCGCTTCTACCCTCTCCGTCCCGATGAGCTCATCGACGCCGGGAACCGCACCAAGGTCCTTGATGTGGTAGTCTCACCTGCTATCGACTGTAAGTCACCTGTTTCCAAATATGAACTGAGGTATAGCGCATGTGGATTTGTTGCACAGCGTAGCACTTGTTTCAGATTTGACCAGAAAGATCACAGTTAAAAATCCAACGCACCTATTTGGGTATAATCAGGCTCATGTCATTTCAGTCGAAGCTTCTTTGCTGCATGTCAGCAAAATAAACCACACAACTGTGGGAAAACATGCAGCAACATTCTGATTTAACCCCAACGGTAATGGATTAAAGTTCTGTTCTGCAGAACTGTAAAAGTTTGAGAAAGAAATTATTCATAGCTACAAGTTTTCATAATGCAGTGCTGTCAAGGCTTAAGTATATATATATATATATATATATATATATATATATATATATATATATATATATGTATTCACTCTCCACAGTGAAGGTGTATGTGATGGGCATGCTGTTCTGTTTGGGGATCTTCCTCTCCTTCTACTTGCTCACCTTGCTGGTGGCCTGTCTACAGAATAGGCGGTAAGATTTTTGCACTTTTTTTTCTGCGTCCACCTCAAATCCACAGGCTCGTTTCATTGTGCTTACCTAAACGAATCTGAAACGTCACTCCTTTGTAGTGATACACACATCTCTGTGCCGGTATCTCCCCTGTGGCCACAGACAATCCTCATTACAGCTACTGAAGCCTAGAGACCATTACATTAACTTTATTTAGGTTTCATTTGGATAAATTGAGTTAAAAGAAGGACAAATAATACAAGCTCAATTACAAGTTTACAATGTTCAGACTTATAATTGTTTAACTCTCCAAGATTGAAGAACGTAGAGATATACAACTGCACCACAATAAGAAAACGACAGGCTGTATGCCTGTATGATATGAATTTGCATGTCCCCCCCTCTGTTTCTGCAGGATAAAGAAGAGAGAGGTGTTTCAGAATCCTGCTGACATGTCGCCTGCTGAGACAGGTAACCCAGCAACTAGCTATGATGGATTGGCCCATTAGGGGCTTGTTAGAGGGTGTGTGGAGCATACCATTTTCTTGAAGTCACGAGTAGATTCCAACATATATATATATATTTAATGTTAAACTAGACTTAACATACCGTATAATAATCATTTAACTCCTGAGCTTTTTATGTAGATATAACCTGCCTGTGTGTACTGAATGTGTCTTTTACTCTCTCTCTCCCTCATGCTAATGTGTGGTTCAGCCTCTCTGCTTGGGAAGAACGGAGATGGTATAACGACACAGTTACTCCTGTCTTGCACTCACTTTCTCACGCTGCGTTGCTCGTCTGCAGATGCTCTGCATGCATTAGCTCACATACTGCACTGTAACCGTTACATAAACAGCATTCATAAAAGTGAAATGAAATACAAATAAGTGAAGCTTTTGTGGCTTGCGTCATAGAGACACACGTCGCTCCCGTACACATAACCACAAAAGTGCCTTTGCAGTCTTTTGTATGTTGCTTGTTGAATGATTTGATTTTAAACCACAGACCACTTCACAGCTCCTCACAACAAATCTGCACCACTCTGTACTCACATTTTCACCCATTCCAAGTACTAACGCCATCATTTCAAGTGTGTTTTTTTTCAGGCATCAGTTTTTCTAACTGGATCCCAGCTTGTGGTGTGTCGTCTCTTTGTGCTTGCGTACTAACCTTTCAGCTGCAGCGTTGTTTTAGGGTGCAGTGTGTTAAGGTACCAAACAGTAGGGGTGTTCCAATTTTTTGGCAGCTATGCCATTGTTAGGCTGTCGAGTCTGGATTTGTAAAGACCACATGCTGTTGGTTACATGCATGACATGAAAGGGCACACGGTTAAGTTTAAATCATAAATTTCAAATGTAAACGCAAAGATGTTTTCCTAAACTTGTCCCTCATTCCTTATTTTAAACTAGAGCCCAATCCGTCTGGTATAGATGACATGCGCCTAACTCCAGCCAAATGGTGCACAATGTCCACTTCTCTCTGTCTTGGCTATGTGTGTGGCAGTACAAAGATAGAGGGATGCTGCCCTGTCCGCCCACTCTCAGGGGTTAAGGGATGCTGTGTCCCGTCTAGACCTTGAAAAGACGCAACAAACAAATCACCAAACAAACAAAGAGGTTTCAGAAAGTGTGAGGACCTTTTCTGAAATACTTTAATTTACCCAACCAGCAATATCCTGCAATACTCAGGAACAAACAGGAACTTGTAAAAACAAGAACTTAATTTGGATCAACTACTGATACTGATATTTTTGATCAATCATTGATCAAAAATTAAAAGTTATGACACCCCTACTAACTGGTAATAGTTCAAGCGGTGGTTGTTTGTGTCTTTGTGTGCAAACTTTGTTAACATCCACTCATGTTTAATATGGATGTTTCCACAGGCAAGACTCCAGCCTCACCATATGAATATGGCTCCTTTGGTGAGTTTTGCACAGTTCTGGTTCTGGTTCTGTCTTTATCTGTGTGTACATTGAATCATTTTTCTCTCTTCTCCTCCTCTTCTTCTTCTTCTCCAGCTGACAACGGCAGCACACTCAGCTCAGAGGCCATCACTGACAGTGCCACATCAACTGACAACAACTATGGATACATGGGTATGGACAAGCACACGCACACACACACACCCACACACACGCTATTTTCGGTCCCACCACTGTCACTTTTGCAGTACGTCTCCTCCACAGTCTGGCTCGCAGTCATCTTCCTGCGAGCAGCCCTGGTTCCGCTCACTGGTTTTCTGTGTGTCTTTGTTCATCAGGACAGGAGCCTTTCAAACGTCGGCCAATCCACAATCACCTTCACCACATAGCCATCCGCATCGGTGACACGCTGCCGCATAAACGGCCCAATCAGTTTAAAGATTTGCACCAAACCAATCAGCACTTTGTGAATCATACATCGATGAAACTCAAATGTTGATGCCAGATTGTCATGACATTAAAATGAACAGTAAAACAACAAAATCACGAAGAAATTCTGAAAGGTGTGATCTGTTCGAACACCTTTGCATCTTAAAAAATCTTTTAAATGCAGACGTCCATCTAATCAGTCAGATCGCCACTGCAGTAAATAGAAAGCCTCTTTTCCTTATTCCCCCTCTCTCCTCTCTTCCCTTCTCCTCCCATCAGAGCGATCGTTGGAAAGCGCTGGACGGAGCAGGCAGGAGTCTCTGAGCTCCGTGGAGGAGGATGACTACGACACGCTGGACGACATCAACTCGGACAAAAACATAGTTCGCACCAAGGTGTGCCTTGTCTCTCCATCTCAATACACGCAACGTTTCTGCAAATCGCAAATCAGACTAGTTACTAGACATGAAGTCTAACAACGTACTCTCTTTTTTTCTCCAGAAATATTTATGTGTGTCTGACCTGGCTCGCAAAGACAAGAGGGTGCTCAGCAAGAAATACCAAATCTACTTCTGGTGAGGACACGAGTGACAAATACCACCCACAATGACGCAATAACAAAGATTGCTTTACATCCAGGTCAGACCAACAGTTTATGAAGTCACCAGCATGACTTCATGGTATGAAGTCATGCCAGTGTCCTTAAAGAGCTTTCTTCTTCTTCGTGGCGGGAGTAGCAGTCTGTTGCTGAAGGCCCCCACAGTCTCATGCAGGGGGTGAGAGGAGTTGTGCATGATGGATGTCAGCTTTGCTAACATCCTCCTCTCCCCCACTTCCTCTGTGGAATCTAGGGGGCAGTCCAGGACAGAGCTGGCCTTCTTGACTCGTTTGTTTCCATCTGCCCTCACACAGGCCCGGATTAAAGATGGGACCCTTTCTGTCTAAAAAAGCCCCCCAAAATATAATAAATAATAATTAGAGATGCTAGATGTGGATTTTATTCTAGTTTATACACACCCGAAGGCAAAAAGCCGCTGGCCAAACTAATAATGATCTTTCCTTCAGGAACATCGCCACCATCGCTGTGTTCTATGCACTGCCAGTCATCCAGCTGGTCATCACCTATCAGACGGTACGCTGCACGACAAGACGTCAGCTGTGACATATTAGATATGATAAAAAAACATATCAGCAGACTGTTTTTAAACCGACTCTCTGTTCTTCAGGTGGTCAACGTCACGGGAAACCAGGACATCTGCTTCTACAACTTCCTGTGTGCCCACCCCCTGGGAGCGCTCAGGTTTGCATGCGTCTGCGTTATCACAGCCACAGCATGGCTGACACATTTACATACCTGCGTTGTCGTCACTGACTCTCAGCTGTTGTCGCACACAGCGCGTTCAACAACATCCTCAGTAACCTCGGTTACGTGATGCTGGGACTGCTTTTCCTCCTCATCGTCCTCAAAAGAGATATCGTCCACAGTCGCGCCCTGGAACGCAACGATCTCAACGCGTTGGTAAGACGGATGGATTAGCTCACAATGTGTGTGGTGGAAATAGCAGACAAGGGACGATACAGCACACGCAGATTTGCTTCAACGTTCCTCTCTCCCACCAGGAATGTGGTATCCCAAAGCATTTCGGCCTGTTTTATGCCATGGGCACTGCTCTGATGATGGAGGGTTTACTCAGTGCCTGCTACCACGTCTGTCCCAACTACACCAACTTCCAGTTTGGTAAGACTGCATCATTTCATATTTGAACTTCGTGTGTTTCTTGTACCAAACCGTTTTCTATTGTTTCTTCCTGAATGTTTTTTGCTCCATTTGTTTCCCTGAGCTTTTCTGTGCAGATATTTTGTATAGCTTCTTGGAAAATGATCTTGCTGGTTACTTTGTGTGTTTATATTCACACTGAACTAAAACATGTTAAAAGATTCCTACCACAAAGGAAATGTACAGTACGATCTCTGTGAAACTCTCCCACAGATGTCCCAGAAGTTGGTTAGATGTTGTAATGTTTCTTTGCAGACACCTCTTTCATGTACATGATCGCTGGACTGTGCATGCTGAAGCTGTATCAGAAGAGGCACCCAGACATCAACGCAAGTGCTTACACTGCTTACGCCTGCCTGGCTGCGGTCATCTTCTTTTCTGTGCTGGGAGTGGTATGTACACACACCCAGACTACATGATATTTAGCATGCGCAGAAATACACATGGCCATATCTCCTGACGTCTGTGACCGTCGTTCACAGGTATTCGGGAAAGGAAACACAGTCTTCTGGATCGTTTTCTCAGTGATCCACATTGTGGCCACTCTCCTGCTCAGCACGCAGCTCTACTACATGGGCCGATGGAGGCTGGGTAAGATCTTCAGCCCCTGGAATCATGATGTGTGCTCAATTTGGCGCATCAGAGTAATGTCATATTGACTGTGTGGGTGCTGTGGATTTGATCCTCACACTTTGGACTCGTGTTTGACACTTACACATCTGTATATCTGTGTCAGACTCCGGGGTGCTGCGCAGGATGGTGTACATCATCTACACAGATAGCATCAGACAGTGCAGCGGACCGATGTACATTGTGAGTAATGGACCAGAAGCATTGGTGTGTTTTTTAGAACCCTGTCATGTAAAGAACCCTCATTATTCTGAGTTCACAAGGAATCATACAGAGACACTGGAGACGCAGTTAGATCTTCAGATGTCAGGGATTTCAAACAAAATTCCCTCCTCTGTCTGACAGGATCGGATGGTTTTGCTCGTAATGGGGAACATAGTCAACTGGTCTCTGTAAGTAACAGTGTAACTCCTTTACAAAACAGAAAGACATAGAGAAGATATAAACTAAAATATACAGCAACGCACCTAACGATGACATCACCATCCTGCTCCCTGTCTGCAGAGCTGCCTACGGCCTCATAGAGAAACCCAATGACTTTGCCTCCTACCTGTTGGCCATCGCCATCTGCAACCTGCTGCTCTACTTTGCCTTTTACATCATCATGAAGGTGTGTGTGAATCCATCCATCTATATAAAAGACCAGAATCGTTTTTGCACATCTGCTGTAAAGCCGTTTTCTGTGCGTGTGTTTAGTTGCGGAGTGGTGAGAGGATCCAGTGTCTGGCGTTAGTGTGTATTCTGTTCACGGCCGTGGTGTGGGGCTTCGCGTTGTATTTCTTCTTCCAGGGGCTGAGCACCTGGCAGGTGAGTAACTTACACTCCCATTGATTCTAAATTTTTCCAAATTTCTGCGTAATGTGGCATTATTGTACTGAAAATGTGTGTGTGTGTGTGTGTGTGTGTGTGTGTGTGTTTGCTTCTTTCTTTTGATGCAGAAAACCCCAGCGGAGTCTCGTGAACACAACAGGGACTGCATCCTGCTTTCATTCTTCGACGACCACGACATTTGGCACTTCCTCTCCTCCATCGCCATGTTTGGATCCTTCTTGGTATGATCACTTATTAAAACAGTGAATGTGAATAACATCCTGTACACTAAGTTGGCAAGCTGAGATCTTAAAATATCCAGTATGTGTGATATTTTAAATATTCTAACTAATAATAAATCATTTACAACTTAAATATACTGTTGAAATGAATATCTGCGAATAGGAGAATCTATACTATACATTTATACACGATCTATAGTAATGCCTCTTTGCTCCTAGGTCCTCCTCACCATGGACGACGACCTCGACACCGTCCAGAGAGACAAGATCTTCGTCTTCTAGATTCGTCAGATCTCCTGTGATGAGCTCAGCTCTTCTTCTCTGCCTTATCGCCCTGTCCTCGTCTCTCTGTTCCCGCCATGTTCGTTAAAAACAAACAAACAAAAAGCACAGCCAGTAGCCTGTTTTTTTTTCCCCCTCTCTCCCCAAGGCTGTACAATCGGCACCTCTGTGCCTCTCACAGCCAATCAGCTGGTCAGGGACGGGGCACTAAGCCCCTCCTCTCTACCTGTATGGACACAAACGTGCCAACAAAGAGCTGCGTCGACGTCAAGTGATGCTGAAGTGTTTCGTCCTCTTGCTGCCATCATCAATGTAACTGTTGTGATCGATGTTTACTTAACTGCTGATGAAGTGTGCACACTTGCTAAAAACGAAACTAATTAACTTATTTTATACTGCCCGCGTTATATTGGATCTGCAAGTCAATGCATTTTGAAATGACCCTTTGTATGCTGTTTATACGCTGTGAGCGAATGTACGAGTGTGAGTGTGAGTTTACAGACATAAATGTGAGAACTCTGTCCAGTCTGCCAGTGGCCTTTCAGTGTTCTAATCACGTTAGTCACATACTGTGCTCTAATTGGTCAGATCCTCCAGCCGTCCTTCTTCTCATTGGAGAACAAAATGATGATGATGATTGTATTTACTTCTCGACTGCCCTCAAGTCTGAATGAGAACGTTTTTTTGTTTTTTTTGGCACTGTACTGTATGAAAAACTGATTTCAATGTTGCAATGAGCGGTTACTGAATAAAGGTCTCATTTTCATATCTTCACTTGACTCTTATCTTTAAAGCCGATGAACCGGAGTCTTATCGATGAATCCTTGCAGGTTCATCTGTGTGTGAACAGATTACAGTATGATAATCAGGGTGTGGGTGTCTGACTTTGGCATACAGCACCAATAAACAAAAAATACGAACATATATATAAAATAATATTTATTAAAATATTTTATAGAAAAATACAGTATTTATTTACACAAATATATACGCACAAAAGACTTTCTGTCTGCACAAAGTCTACACCAATCAATCGCCGCAGAATATAGAAAAGTAACGTGGAATAAAAGCTGCTACAACTTTACAAAAACAAGTGATTTCTGTGTCTTTAACATGAACTGAAGAAATTAGTTATAAAAACAGTTCGCACACAACTCGCTTACAAAACTAGTGGCATAAATACAAATGTAACCTCTCTCAAGAAATAAAGTTTGACCTCTAAAGCACTGATTTTACGTGTTAAGCCCTCGCTGCAGCAGCAAATGGGTTGAGAACATGACAATACGTTGGAAGCTGTAGGTAAAAGCAGTGTAATATGTAAACAAGCCTCTTATATATGTCTGTGATTGTCTTAACTTATTACAACTTGCAGGAAGCAGCCATTTCACATCTGACATCAAAGTAAACTAAGCCATTAAAAAAGCTGTTTGGCCCGAGTCTAGCACAGAGCTATAATCTGTAAACGTGACATTCAAGTGCTTTTTTTTTTTTTTTAAGTGTTGCTCGCAGCCCTATCTCATATTGGAGGGTAAAAGTCCTCAGCCCTCTGTGACGTGTCGCTCCCTGAATTGCCATGTCATCCTCCAACCGCAGCAGAGGAAGTCGGACTTTGCCTGAAAACATTTGCACTGACAGTTTGAAAAAAGGGAATGAATCAAAAGGAGGGCACGGGACTCTAACCTCCAGTCACAGTCATCAATGCAAATCCAAAGTCCCCAGTGATGCTCACAGTGCAACGGGAATGAACTACGCAACATGTCCTCAGTAATGATAGACTCTTATCTGGTTGTTATCGTCCAAGCCCAGCTGGACCAGCCCAGTCTTGGTTGATGGAGCCTGATAACGTGTGAACAAAGGTCTGGGAGGCAGAGTTAAAGACGACGACTGAGTTTGTGAAACAGTCCGATGACAGTCTGGTGTTCGATGGAAACGATGTGATGCAGTAAAACGTTATTAGACAAGTCAGACATTCATTAAATAATCAGAATGGAGTGTAGTTCTCTCTCTCTCTCTCTCTCTCACTCACGCATGGCTGGAAATATCTGTCTCATTCACAGCTATAACAGGAGTATTGTGATGAGGTTGAATGTGGGCTCTGTATCTAACTTCAACAAGTGTTAAATGTAATGTGTGTGTGTGTGTGTGTGTGTGTGTGAGTGATAGAAGGATACACGCTGCTGTCTTTCTTACGCATCTCCAGCCATCTCTTGTTGCCATCAATCAGACCCTGCAGCCTCTGGCCATCGACCTCCACCGACTTCTGCATGGAGCGTAGGCTACGAGCATGTTCACTTAAAAACACACAGACACACACACACACAGTTTTAGGATTGTTGTCAAGCGCATTGGAAACAGGTCAACGGTAATGATAGTGTGGTTAAAGGTTTATTGGAGGTTACCTAGCAGGCGTGTATGATGAGTAAGCTGAGGTTGGCCTCATGGTGCTGGAGGTGATTGGATCCATAGCTGCTCCTGAAGAACAACACAATGAGTCAAGACCAACAACAATGATAACATCTGATGTGGCTTCACTCATTTTAAGGCAAAATGACATACTGGGAAATATCTGGCTCCAGCGGCTGTTGATGAGGTCCTCAGAGGCCCTCAAACCACTGCTGATGGGGGTACTGAAGAGAGGGGTGTCTGCGGAGGAGCCCTGGGGCGCCCAGTTCCAGGACGGCTCTGAGAGCCTCACTGGAGGAGGTGGGGCTAAGGAGCTGGAGCCCAGGGTGTGCATCTGGGGCATGACTGGGGCAGAGGTGGAGGTGGAAGCTGAGGTGGAGAGAGGTAATGTTGTATAGGGTGAGGTGCTCTGCCTCTGGGCCAGTGAACCCAGTGCACTCAGGACAGTGTTGAGCTGGCCTGAGATCTGTTGGAGGGACTCTGCTAGCTCCTGGACTTTGTCCGGGACAGTGGGATGACCTCCTGAGGAGGAAAGAGGAATACAGCATCAGTGTAGCTGAAAATATAATAACCTGGAGGATTTGAAATATGTTCTCGGATGAAGTTTTACCTGTCCCATCCAGTGGGTCTACGGTGCTGCTGAGGTCAGATTCGGTCACATCAAAGGTCACCTTCCTTTCTCCTGCCAGTCGAGATAGATCCTCAAACAGCGGCTAATCAGAGAAAGCAACAAGACAAAGTGCAATAAGTTCTGACTTATTGGAATGTAAAAAAAGGACACTTGGACTGAGTGTACTATAAGACTTCAGATACATCCTCACCTCTTCAGCTATAGAGCTCTCCAGCTGCTGGAGTTGCTCCTCTTTCCTCCGAAGGAGGCTGTTCCCTCTCTGAACTGTCCGCTGAAGCTCCACCACATTTCTGGCTTCCTGAGGGGGAAAAGTAACCAATACTTATTATAAATCAACCCGAATCAGTTACAATTCATCAGGAGGTGAGTCTCACTCCTCTCTACCTGCTGTAGATTTCTTAACATCTCCTCAGTCACCCCTCCTTCCTGGCCGGGGTCCTGAGAGGAGGTGGACTGGGCTGCCCGCAGACCTGCCTGTCTCTCCAGCAGCCGGCTGGTCTCCCGTTCCAGAAAGAGTTTGGTTTTTTGGATGGATGCACCATGTGAGGAGATGTAGCGTCTGAACCTGGACACATAAAGAGTTAGATTGGGGGATGAAGTCTAAAGTTAAATACACACTTGTGCTGAGCACACATGTATTGTCAAACGTAATACTTATTATATTTTTGCAAGCCAGTAATGTAAGGCCTGCTAAGTTGAATCTCAAGGTGTCCCTCAGGGTTCCGTATTTGGTCCTCTCGTCTTTATTCTCTACAAGACTGTTAACATGACCTGCCACATGCTGTCAACTTCTATGCAGATGATGTCCAGCTTTACATCTCCACAAAATCCATCAACACTGCAACTCACTCCACCCTGGTCAAGCACCTTGTTGAAATAAAATCATGGATGCAAGCCAACTTCCGTAAACAATGCTGTGACAAATCAAATATGATTATGATTCCTCCCCCTCCTTCACCATAATCACAGAATTTTTACCTCACTGACAGCTTCACTTTCTCAGATCCTGTACAGAGTCCTCTTCACTCACAAAACCCTCCATAAGGAACCATACTATCTCACCAAAACCCTCCCCCATCACACTCCCTTTGACAGCCTCTGTTCTTCTGGAACAAACGCCTCTCTACCATCTCCACCATCCAGGACCAAGCACTGGACCCAGAGTGAGGGCTGCTGGCCCTCTGGAGCTCTCTCATTAATCAAATCTGTGACTGCATCAAAAAAGTGGATTAAATGTTTTACTATTGTAATAATTTAAATAAAGCTTTGTATTGCCAAAACCAGACGTATGTGTTTCCCTCTCCTTACTCGTCCATGCTGCTTTGGCTGTCTGGTACAGGCGAGAGTGGTGAGTCGTCCAGGTCTTCTACATGTAGCGATGAGTCTCTCCTGTCACTGGAGGGCGCTGCCACCTCTGCTTTTTCTGCCTTCTTTTTGTCCTGCTTAGGTTCAGGTCTGGGTGAGGCACTCACTCCTTCGTCTTGTTTCATCTCACTGATAGGACAAAATGAATAAATGAAACAGCTTTGATCAGGAACACTGGAAAATCACTGCGCCCTCCTCAGCTACAATGAAGTAAAAACAGGATGAGTAGATGTACTGTGTAGGAAACTATACCTGACTCTGCTACTTAGGCGGTCGCATCTCTCCTGCAGTAGTGCCACCTTGCCTTCCAGTCGTTCCTTGTCCACCGTGGCCCTCCTGCACTCGTCCCTGGCTTTGTCTCTCTCCTCCCTCAGCCTCTCCTCCTCCTCCTTAACCTGATTCCTCTCCTCCCTCACTCTCTGGATGACTTCTCTGGCTTGCTGTTTCTCCTCTCTCATCCTCTCCAGCTCCTCCTTCAGCTGGTCTCTCTCGTGGATCAGGCGGGGTAAGGTCTGAACACAGACACATGCATAAGTGGAAAAAATAAAGAAAAGATGGACGTGGGTGAATATAATCTCTCTTATCATAAATGTGTCTCACCTCTATCTGTCTGTCTACTTCGTCCTCTTCCTCCCCGAGCTTCTTCCTCCTCCTCTTAAGATCTGCCACCTAAGAGGAGACAGAAACCACGAGTCCACTTGGTTTAGCTTAGTGTCTCAGTGATTAATAGTAAGATACAGTATGAACGTATCAAAAACCTTGTTCTGCAGCATGGTCTCTTGGCTCTTCAACTCTTTGGCTCTCAGCTCAATCTGATCTGCCAGTTCCTGCAGCTCTGACTCCTAACAGACAGAAGAAGAATTGGGTTTCAATCCAATGTTCTGGATCGGTTTTCCACTTTGAAAGGTAGTGTAATGTGCACCATACGTTAAGCACTACATCGTCAGTAAATGTGTGTAAAAGTGTATATCTGATTAGTGTCACCTTCCGCGAGTGTGTCAGCTGTGTCTTTTGCATCTGTGTGTCGAGCTGCAGGTGGAGTTTCTCCAGTTGGACGGCGTGCGAGGCCTGGAGATGCTCCCTGTCCTCCTGCAGAGTGGATAGCAGGCGCTCCCTCTGAGTAGTCTCCTGGAACACACAAACACATCCAGAGAATATTTTATAATAGGATTGTTACCCAAAATGATCTTTGTTGCTATATACTGGGAGAAATCACTGATCAAAAGTAGAAGCATTCTGGAGCTCATGCATCAGATAAATGTGACATGTGAACACTCCCTGACCTCATCCAGGTACTTCTCTCTGATGTTGTTCATCTCTCTCCTGTGCTCCTCCCTTAGCTGCTCCAACTTCCTCTCATGATCACGCTGCACTTCCTCCCGAACCTCCTGGAGAACATCAGCCAGCTAGACAGCGAAAGGTTAGTTTAGAACATGAAAAGTTAGATTAAACACCTGAACTCACATTCGGACGTGGTGATGAAAGCCTGTACAGAATGTGTGTGTGTGTGTGTGTGTGTGTGTGTGTGTGTGTGTGTGCGTCCTCTAACCTCTCGGTGGTACTCTGCCAGCTGCTGTTCGGGTCGTGGACTCATGAGCTCCCTCCTCCTCTCTGAGATTTTGACCTTTATACAGACAAAATAGCAAAAACAGTCAGGCACACATATAGAGAGGTCATTAATCTGGGTCCTTCGAGTCCAATGCCACCGTGTACCACCAAAGAAGAGCAAACAGAAAACTTTTGCTTCGTGTCACTTCCAGTTCGTCTGATATTTCACATGAATATAACACATCGGAGATTATGGGACATGTTTAAACATTAACAGTCTAAATATTTAGAGTTGATGTCCAAAAGAAAAAAAGTAACAAAATGCTGCCCTATTGTACTCAACTGTCAACACTGACTTCTAAAATTAGTGCAAGAGGCATACTTTCATTGATATAAAACACTTCAGATGTGCTGAAGAGGGTGCCAACAGTATGCGTCACCAGAACTTGCATAACACAACATGTAGCCACCCACAAAAATGGCTTCAGGTTTTCCCCTACATATGAACACACCAGCCTCTAACATCCAGCGAGGGTCAAGCAGCTCTACAAATCATTCGTTTTTCCACTCCAGATATCAGTAAAGCTATTTAACGTTTCTTTCATTCGAACGATCTTTGAGTTCGTCAAGCTATTTGCTGTATTTGTCTTTGTGTTTAGTCTCACGGTACGTCACACCAGTTGCAATGACAAGATGTGAATGCTGACTTGACAATATTGAAATCAAAAATGAGCTGGACGCATGCAGGCCAGCCTCAGTCACCTCCTGTTTCAGGGAGCTCAGTTTCTCCTCCCTCTCTCCCTGGATCCTCCTCTTCTCCGCTCGAAGCTCCTCTTCCGACTCTGCCTTCAGCCGCTCGACGTCCTGCTTCTTCTGGGCCTCCAGTCTGTCGCGTTCCGCTGCTCGCTCTTTCTCTAGAGTGACGCGTAGCTCCTTCAGCGTGACTTCGCTCTCCTCCCTGAGTACGGGACAAACACGCATCGATTGTCATTTTGTGGATGGCAGGTGATTGACTGCAAACTGATGCAGCCTCGCTTTGAGAGACCACTGCTCATCTGCACCTTTGTGTCAACGTGTCTGACCTGAGTTTGTGTTGCTGCCTCTCCCTCTCCTCCTGGACAGACTCTCTGAGTTCCTTCAGGGTCCTATTGGACTCCTCATTCAGCCTAGCCTCCTCGTCACTCCTCTTATCCAAAAGACGCCGTCGCAGAGCCCTGAGGAGACACATGCATTTATGAATAAAGAAATCGTTTTAAAATTAAAATGGAGGTGTGTTTAAGGGAGGCTTAACCAAACTTCATCGCCCACAAAGAGCAGAAAACAAACATGATCATTGTTCTTTGTTCTCCATGCCTACCTCAGCCGTTCCTCGCTCTCCTCCTTCAGCTTTCTCTCCTCCTCCTCCTCTTCTTTCCTCAGCTCTTCCTTGAGGAGACGCATTCTCTTCTCCTTCTCCCTCATCAGACGCTCCCTCTCCTCCTCTAACTCTTCATCAGCCATCCTTCTCTCCCTCTCTTCCTTCCTCTCTCTCAGACTCCTCTCCTCTCTCTCCGCCCTCTTCCTCTCCTCCTCGTCCTCCTCATCTTTCTTTTCCCCGTCTTTCCGGATTCTCCTGCTTGCCTCTGCTTCCTCTCTGTTTCGTAAGAGTGGTTCAGCGTCTTCGAGCTGGGTGTTGAAAGTGCGCACCAGTCGACCTCGGGAGGTTTCGGGCCTTTGGAGCTCCAGAGATGTGCCGTGGCCTTCGTTTTTCAGTTGGAGCCCGACACCTTGCTCTGAGTGGGACAGGCTTGAGAGGGAGGGAGTAGGGCTGGACTGGTGGAGGACGAGTCGGTCGACTTTCGGAGCTGCAGCCTGCAAATGCCTGAAGAGAAAGGAGAGAGGAGTTACAATGGTACCGAGGTAAAAAAATACTGTGAGACTGCGCACAGCTTGCAGTGTTGTGTATATTTCTCCACGCCTAAGCCCTCCTTTGGACACAGTAGCTTCACCACAATACATGTAATCATTGGGACTCCTCCAGAGAAACGTTTGGAGCCTTAAGTGACAATTTCGCAGCTGAAATCCTCATGAAAGAGCTGAATTTGTCGGGGATACGCTGGATCAAAAAGGGCTTGAGGACATACTTCTTCAACAGATACTTGTTGTAAGGATAATTCGACCTAGCCCACGATCATCAGAACAACAACAAACCTCTTGGCAGCATCAGCCTGCTTTGTCTTTGCCTCCTCGTTCTCCTCTTCTTCTTTTCGGTCCTCTTTGTCATCCTTCTCAAGTGGACTCACAGTGCCAGACAGGTCGTCAATGTCCAGAACTTTCTCCGACAGCTTTAGGAAGCAAAAGCAGAACCATTACAAAACAGGTCGACAATAAGCAGCCAAAGAAATGTATGAATGGTGGTGGACGTGCGCGTGATCAGTGTACCTTGCCATCTATGGAGAATGAAGCGTCCTCAGCGATCTTGCTGGCCTCAGACTCCTGCAAGAACACATACACACACACACAAGCGCATTTTGTGAAAAGGTTAGCGCTCCGAATGACCACAGATGTGCACATGTGTACGCAAACAACGTACAAGCGACACTAAACGCTGACACACACGGCAGAAGGCAAAAGGCAAGAGCGTACATGCAGACATAAGCGAGGTCGGAGAGCTGCAACTGTAAAAAAATCAGACAGCTGAGCCGATCTGTGACTGAGAACACTGAGAACGAGGGAGGCGAGGGCAGGAGATGAAAGTCAAATCAAAGCGGTGGCCTAAAAGCAGATGAGACTACCCAAAAACCTGTCAGTGGGAAAAGGGAGTCAGAAATATCCAATCCAGTCCTCAGGGGCTCCAGCAGATTGTCCTTTTGACGAACTGACTAACGGGTGCACGAGCGATGGCATCCATGGCCGGGTATGGCACAGCGTGAGGCAGCCCCTAAGGCAGTGGAGTTGGATTCTGGGAGCTACATGCAGACATCAGGCGGGATCAGGGTTGGGGGTAATGTGAGTGCACACAGAGGCAACACCAAACCCTACCTCTGCAGAAAGGGGGCATTTTTTTGTCACGTTCTTCATCATGCCGGCAAGAATTTTTCTCTTTTGGTCAAGAGTTTTACGGTCCCTCGGCATTTTCTCCTCGCCTAGCTGGGCTGGTCGAATTCGAGCCGTCTCGGTCTCAAAAACTTCGACTTCCTCCTCGCTCCCCGGCGCAGTTTGATGCTTTTGGGCATCCGATTCCTCGTCTACCTCCAGTCCTCCCCCCTCTGTTTCTCCCCCTTCACTCTGTGCACTTCTCTCTATCACCTCCTCGTCACTCTCTGTCAGCTTCCTCTGGCTCAGGGAGCATCTCTCCAGAGCATCATCGCTCTCCTCCTCCTCTTTTCCCTCCTCTTGCTCTCTTTCGGTATTTACCTCCACCTCCTCTTCCTCACTCGCATTCTGCTCTTTCTCCTCAGCTACGCTCCTCTCAAGCTCATCCCTCCCTTTGTCCTCCTCCTCCTCGCTCCCTCCATCTTGATCACTTTGGAAGCATTTCTCCACAACCTCATCGCTACCTTCCTCCAACTCGTAGTTTTCCTCCCCTTCCTTCACCTCTTCTTTCTCCTCCATTAAACTCTCAGCGGGCTCACTGCTCTCCACATTCTCGTCTCCGTCATTGGACTCATCTTTCTGCCCTTCAACGCATCTTTCTACCTCCTCATCGCTGCCGTTTTCCTCTCTTTCAACGCTCTCCTGCTTCTCACTGTGGTTCACGTTTTCTGACACTTCACCACGCCCTCCGTCTCCCTCTTCACCACCACCTTCACGGCATTCCTCCTCCACCTCATCCTCCTCTTCCTTCTTGCTTTCTGTAATCCCTTTATGTCTTCCCTGCTCTACCTCCATCTCATCCCCCTCTCCTTCGTTCATTTTTCTTTTGTCTGATTCATCATCCCGTGCCTCTCCATCTTCCAGCTCACTTTCTACCTCTCCTTCCTCCTCTGCTTCCCCTCCTCCTTCATCCTCTCCCTTCACCCTCCGAACTTCCTCATCTTCCAAATCTCCTCCCTCCTCCTCCTCCACCTCCTTTAACTCCTCCTCTTCCCCTCCACCTTCATCTTGTCCTTTCTCTCTCTGAACATCCTCATCTTCCAACTCTCCTCCATTCTCATCCTCCACTACCTCATTTAACTCCTCTGCTTTCCCTCCACCTTCATCCTCTCCCTCATCTTCCAATTCCCCTCCCTCCTCCTCCTCCACTACCTCATTTAACTCCTCTCCTCCCCCTCCACCTTCACCTTGTCCTTTCTCTCTCTGAACATCCTCGTCTTCCAACTCTCCTCCCTCCTCATCCACCACTTCATTTAACTCCTCTGCTACCTCCTGTGGAGCGGAGTGTTTAGATTCAGGGCTGACAGGACTTGCCCCCTCCACACTGACAACACGGTTTCCACTGCTCGCCAGTGAAGACAGGAGGAGGTGGCGACCCCTCAAAGAATCCTTGGCAGAAGGGAATAGTCCATCCATCCGACAACGGAGGCACGAAGGAAGGCGTGCAGAGACACAAGGGAGAGAAAAGGACGGAGGAAGGCAAGTGAGGGAAGGAAGCAGACAAAAAAAAGATTGTGACCCCCGCTGAAAAGACAGTGGCAGGGGAGGGGGGAGGGTGATGATCTTGACACAACTGCATGCAAAACGACCAATCAGTTGTGCATTTGCAGGGAAAAAATGAGTCACGTGAGACAACCAACACGTGAAAAACAAATAAAAATATGCACAGAAAAATATACAAATGGGGCTCTCTCACACTCAAACACAGGAGCAGAACTGTCATCTTTCATTAGTAATTAATGTGTTATTCATAAATTAGAACATCTAATTTAATGCCACCGGCACTAAATACACAAATCAGAATAAATTATAGAATTCATAGGCTTGTGATGACGTGGGATGCTGATATACAATTTCAGACAGCAGAGCAGTTAACGGTGACAGTATGAAGACAGCAGGACAAAGAGGAAGACACAGTGGCGGCAGCCGTGCCCGTAGGACAGATCCAAACACAGCCCGGGTCACGGTGCAGAGGTGAGAGAGGTTTTAAAGGTCAGAGAGGTCAAATGAGAGAAAGAGAACAGATGGTTTAGAATCACAGTTACATGAGATAAGAAGAAAAGTCCACTATGGTAGGCTGTGTAGACATGTGTAAACAATTAGGACTGCCCCAAGCTTATGAATGCATGTATATATTAGCATTTACTAAGCTCTCATACTGAAAATTCTTTCCTTCAAAGTAAACTCTGAATCACTAATTATGAATTTACATATGAATCTATATCAAAGAATGTGGTACGCAGGTGTTACAGATGGTGTTAGACAGGAGACGGAAATGGCTGAAGGAGCACAAAAGACAAAAGAAAGATGGGAGGCTCTGAAAAGTGGACAGTGTGTATTTACCTGTTGGGACGGTGGTTCGAGGCTGTGATCTCTAGATAGAGCCAAGTCCTGCAACTCTGGCTCTGTCTTCTCCTCAGCTGGAGCTCCACCACTGGCTTCACTGTCCTAAAACGTGCACACACCCGCGGACACACATACAGGACACTAAATCTTTCCACTGGAACTGATTCACCATTATATCAGAAAAAAGTTTCATGCCTAAAGACACTGTAGCTTTATAGAACGAATCAAAATCAACACTACTGTTCTCGTTTTCTCTTATTATAAGAATTATTATATCCTGTCTACCTCATATTGTAGGCCTCCACCAAGGTCATCCAGGTCCAGGTGAAGGTTCTTCAATAATCCGTCTGTACCGCGGAGACTCAGCTGAAAGAGAAAAACACGTCTGGTTTCATACGGACATAAAGTATACAAGACTACTACTTTCATTGCTTTGCTGTACCTCATTTTCTGAGACTTTCTCATCGTCATGGTCCTCCTCATCATCATCATCAAAGCCAGGCACAGTGAGGGACACCCTCTCCTCCTGCCTGCTGCCCAGAACACTAGATGCTCCGCTGCTCCGAGGGCCCTGACAGTGAAAGAAAGTCAACTCTGCGTACTGTATACTGTGAGGGTTTGGGTTAGAGGCTAGTGAGAGGCTAAAATTTATATCACATGATCCTTCATATAACACTGGGATCGTACCCCAAGGGAAGTCTTTAGGGGCTCCAGTCCCCCAGAGCTGCCGAGCGACCGCCGGAGAGCAGGCGCAGAACCAGGCAATGGGCCTGGGGCATCCAGGCCTCTCAGAGGGGCCAGGCTGCCGAGCGGGGATGGTAGGGGTCCCAAGGCTGAACTCAATGCCTGCAGGAAAAGAGACACAGTCAAAGAAGTAAGATGTGCTTTTGTTGTTTTTGTCATCATTCTGCTGTCAGCCTGTCGTTTGTCAAGTCATATAAATAGCTGAGCAGATGGGTGAAATAATTTTGGTCCAGTGTTTCAGATTTAGGGGGCTCTATTTACAGAATACTGTCCCCAAAAATAAAATATGAATCCAACCCAAAAAACATCACCTGCCCATTCGTTGGGCTCTATTCCAGATTGCACCTTGCAGTTGCACAACTCTGCCCGCAGTTTGTACTTGTCATTGGGCTCTTTTGGGAAAATAGAGGCTACGGCATTCTCATGATGAGAAACTAGGCTTTGTATCAAATGGAAATTTTCTTTTTTCATATACCAATGATGCTGCAGGAGTTGAAAAACTGTTCTGCTCTCTTATTTGTAACACACGAGAGAAAAACAACCACTCACACCAGGGGTCTTGAGCGTCTCCTTCTTCTTCTTCTCTTTCTTCTCCTTCTTCTCTTTCTTCTTCTTCTTCTCCTTGTCCTTCTTGGCCCCCGTGCCTCCCGCGGTTGCCGCGACCTGAGCACGCTCACGCTCCTGGGCCACCAGGCGGCGGTAGTGCTCGTCGCAGGGGTGATCCCATGTGGACTGGCCCGAGGAGAAGTTGAAATAGTAGATGTCCCCCGTCACATCTTGGCTGTGGGGGAGGAGGAGGGGGGAGAGGAGGGGGGTCACTTCAGCACCTCCGAAAAGACCCAGGAGGGTGCAGACGGGGGTGGGTAAGGGAAAGATGACGGGTGGACGGGTAGGTGAACAGAGAGATGTCACCAGAAGTTGTGTTGTCACCTGGAACTGAACGCTGCACCACATGAACTATATAAGTAACCCTATCTCAAATCGAAATTTATCTTTCTTAGCAGTTCTTTCTCTCTCTCGCTTCATCTGCTTGAGCAACAGGCCCAATAGTGGGTTAAAATATAGAGGAAATGGGCTTCTAGTTGATTGAAATGCAGTTTGTTGCTTATTAATCCTACACAAACCCTTAGAACTACGCCTTAACCTACAACTTACACCTGATTTCATGCCTGATATCCCTGTACATCTTCTTGTAGACATTGTTTTGGTAAGGTTGTTAAACACCTCCACCTTCAGCTGTCAGGAACAGACCTTCATGCTTGATTAGCTGCATGGACACAAACACCGCTACTCTTCACCTACACTGTCAAGCACACTCAAAGTTGCTGCTGGGACAGCATCGCAGGTGCCTCACGAGGTTTCAACAGCGTTCATGGTAGCTTTCAACTTAAATCAACAGGAAGAGAAACCCAGAGAAAGACTGAGAACACCACAGGATAGATTCAAATTACCGCCGTTCAAGGTTACTTTCCCGGGGCTCTACTCTTCCTCACTTCTCTCCACCTTACTTACCAAGGCTTCCACTCGGGAGGCAGAGGGGCAACAATGCCTTCCCTGGCCAGCCACAGGAGCTCCGGCTCGCTGTCGGGATCAATGCCAATCTCTCTTGCGTACTCTTGGATTTCTGATGAGAGACGAGACAAACTGAATTACTGTAATAGTAATATATTTTACCGCATCTAGTAGATTCAACAGCTTGTTAAGGCAATAGAAGGATATAAGGTGACCGATGAGCTGCTAAATCATTTTGACCTGTGTCTGCAGAGTTTATATATTTTAATTTGGGGATAATCTTGGCACAGTGACTCAGTCATATCTTTGCCTGTGCTGCCACGTTATTACCCTTGCTCGTGTACCTTGTTCAGAGGGTATATAGGTCTCATCATAGTCCTCTTCAAGGATCAGCTGGTCTCCTATGAGAGCTGCAGTCATGGTTACTGCAGGGGGAATGCAAAACAGGATGACTGGCACAAGGAAAGGCAGATATGTTGTTTATAACACAGGGGCAGACAACTATACCTGTCTCAGCCTTAACTCTTCACTATGCTGTGGCCAACAGGCACATTTATTTCACCTCGGCTTTATGCTCAGCTAATAAGATTAACACATCCACTAAATCTAGCTAATGTTGTACAAATGCAAAGCGAAGGCTTCTTCTAAAGTACATGTGAGAGGCTGTGTATGAGTGAAGCCACGCCATCACCTCGATAACACAAAATATCTCTAATGTATCATCTATAAGCACAGTAATGCGTGGGACAGCTAGTGAACAAATCAGCTAAGCTAATTAGCATCTCAGCTAACTTGAACGTCAGCTCTCTGGGCGCCATCTAGCTACTTAACGTTAGCCCAGCCGGCTAAGTAGTTGGAGAATGTGTTTATTCGTGATAAAAGAGTTACCTTCCAAACTTTTAATCGTTTTCTCATGAGCCGCTGAGGCAGTGCGGGTCAGTTGTCAGTTGTTTAACGCAGACATTGTGTACGCGGAGGGGACAAAGATGCCAAAGTTAACGGCACCAACAACATCTCCAAGGACGCTTCCCCCGTTTCCTGTTGACGATGGGAGCGCGGCTCTTACTGGCTCATGAGCCACGCGAGGCGTTCAGGCGTCCTCGTAAATTTCACTTTCATCAAGAATTTCACAGTTTTGCAAAAGATGACGAAATTTAGCAAAAGCGTCGTTAGCGACTTTTGTTTCATTTACAAATCTCACAGAACATCAGCAATATAAGACCTACGATGAAATGCATTTTGTGTTTCACGCGATGTTATCCTCCTTGTGTTTGTTTGTATTAAAATATCAAGTTTTAATTGGGTCATCCTTGTGTTTGCGCTGCACCTGAAAGCATCAATCGCTGTACATCCACAGTGACTCAAATACCGCTCCCCATCTGTTTTTGCCATCCTCACAGTTGTGGGTGTATGTTGTGGGCAATAAGCTTTCAGAGAAGGCCTTTCAGAGATCCAGCTTTACAGTTAGTAATCATCCTGACTTATGGCTAACTATCCAGCCTCCTCTTACTCCTTTGTCTCCCTCTTGTGTGGTTTTGAACTGAAGCTTGGCTTTGAGAATGTTACTCATTTTTGATTCCTCAAATTAGTTTCCATATGTATCAACAGTGCAGCCCCAGAACCTCTTTCCACATACAAAGACAAGGCCGGTGCAGAGTAACAGGTGAACTCCAAAGTACCACGATGTAGATCTAAGTTTGGGCTATCAGCTTTCTCCATGAAGGCTCCAGAGTACTTTACCAACTAAAATCAATAATCAGTAATTCCAGATTTTATAACATAGGTCAGGGGTTAGCTAAAAGCAAAGCAGAGCTGTATCCATTTTAGAGAACTGCAGTCCAACTCTAAATTACAAATGTGTGTTGCGTGCATTTTGTTGTAGTTCCATGACTGTAGTGCATTACGGTCCATATTTGTATGTATGTATCTACTGGTGTATTGAGGTTTATATATTGTGGTATTTTCATACCTATAGTATATTGTGGATTTAGGACACTGAGAGTTGTATATAATCGTTGTTGGGACAAGAGTTAAAAAATAATCAATATCCTCTCCGTGCAACACATCAGTTTCTTTGCTTTGCACTGGAGCTATTTTTTTAATTTTATCATCCCTTCCTAAAAAAGAAGTCGTACCCTGATGCCCAGCATCTGTGAGCTCTACTCTACTTGTGAAGAGGAACATGTTCATGTGTCATAGTTACCTCTGTCATCTCGGCTTAAAAGGGGCTGCTTTATTATGGAAACTTTCGAAATATCTTCAAAATTCCTCACATTTCCTTTTCCACCATGGCTTTCATGTGTTTCTTAAGCTAAGAAGCTGGTCCTGTTGTAATGTTAATGTTAAACTCATTACTGAGAAATATCAGCTTAGTCTTTGCCTCGTAATTCAAAGAACTGTTTTAAACTCTTTTAAACGTGCGTTAAAGCAGCTTAGCAGGGTTTATTTTGACAAAGGGAAAAGGTGAAATGTTTTGCATGTGTCTTTGCAGGGGACGTTGAATGTAAGGATCCCTGTGGTGTGTTAAATTACGCTTTTGTTCCCAAGCCTCTAATTCACAGCTGGGGGCTGCTTTAACACTGTGTTGCTAAATGATGCATTTGTCCAGTCCCGTAGCTGGGGTGTGACATCAGATTATCGACTCTTTTCTCGTGGAATCCATTGTTGACTGTCATCTAAAACAGAATAAATTAGAAGAAGAAGACTTTTTAAAATATCTAGTATAGTATGTGCACAGAGCATAAATTACTCGCTCTTAGCCTGACTTCTGTCATGATCTCTTTAATCAGGGTTTTAACCACAAGAGAGCAGAAGAGGGGGAGGACTGATGCAACATGTCTGATCCCCTTTCCATGTACTCTTGGACGTAGAAGCTGCAGTGACGTCCTGAACTAAGTAAATTATGTTAATCTGGTGCCAATAATGTAGTACATTTTCAAATATCCTCTATGATTAAACATGTATTTCTTCCTCTGTTACATATTGTTTTTTAACTTATTATACATGCTTCCTTTTGGTATTAGGTACATACTATTAGATCATACAAATCTAATGATCTAGAATGTTTGACATGGGTTCAAGTAAAAACGACTTGCCTTTCATTCCTGTGTTTGCCATGGTGTGGGCGGTTTGGTTCTAGTAACAGAGTGAATGACCTCTACATCTTGGGCAATGCTAGCTTTAGAATTACAAACAGGCCTTGAAACTCAAATGATCAACTCAACACCTACTCACCAAACTGGATTGTCAAAAAAATGATAAGCAACACAAATCAAAGATAGACTGCAGTGTGTTTTTCCTCGAACATGAATCATGCACTCTATCAGTTTCAGTTTGTCAATGAACAAACAATGTGGTATCCATGTTGTTTTTTCTTTTTCAGTGTTAAAATGTGAGTCAGCTCATCGTTTTTTTTTTTTGGTTTTTTTTTTTTAATTTATCATGGTAGTAGTTCTTGCATGTAGTAGTTCTTGAGTGTGTTTTTTGATTAAACAATTTTCTTCTTCATTTTGTTCCTCGAATGATTTAGGTTATCTGAGTTCAGGGTGGATTTTCTTTGCTTTGCTGTCAAGCTGTACAACCCACAGGGCGATGCAACCTACAGTGACTCTCTACGACCAGGGCTTCAGTCCAAATATCTGTATTAAAGCAGGAGCGACCTCGGCAGATGTGACATTGCAAAACCACATCACTACAGTTAAGTAGACTTGGGTATAGCAATCTGAAGTGGTGTGTGTGTTGGAGAAAATGAGAGAGAGCTGTCCACGCTGTTGCTCACAGCTGAGATAACCTCCCCTGCTGGTTTGAGAACAGTGCTCCATCATGGAGGCAGCTGGAACAATGACGTGACCTTTGAACCTCAGCCAGGGCCTGATCAAATGGTGGATTTTCGGATTAAATATTTATCAGCTCCAGGCAATTACCCCACATCTGCCCGGCTGTTTGATGGTCACTGTAAAACAGCTTGTTGATCATAAACAAAGAACTTCCTTTTCTTATTTGGGGCATTGATAAATCCCATCACATGAGTTAGCCTAGAAATCAGTTGGTTTTGCATAACTGATGATGGCACTGAAGCTCTACGAAATAGACCAAACCCTTGCTTTAACCACATTATTGTGTCTTGGTACTTGCAATCCAGCTTTGACCAGGTGGTCTCTGGATAATATGATTTTTTCCAAAATAGTGGTCAGCCAAGAATTTTCTCAACTATAATTGCTTAATGGCTCATTTAAAATGTTCTTGTCTCTTGTTGTCATAATTGAGTGTTCACGTGTTGTCACTTTTCTAAAACATGCAACCTTAGCAGTTGTCTTGCCAACTAAGTATTTGTATTGATAACAATTACGACAGCAGTAATCTAGATAGACGGTTCATTGTGGATACTGAATCAATGTGCTGCAATGCAAGCAATCTCAAAGGTTGCTGTTCCAGATAAGAGTTATTCTTCTGACAAGGCCTGTTTCACTCCTGGTGAGCTCTGAGCTCAGAGCAGCTGACATGTAGAACACTCTTATCTCATGGGCCAGGGCAAAAGCCCTAAAGACTACTGTACAATGACAGTACAAGCTGGAGCCTCTGACAGGAGTCGTGATGTGCTCTGTACAGCTTTTTTTCTGTTCTTGGTGTGTAGAGTGGAGGCCTGCAACTAATGATTATTTTAATTCTTTGTAATTTGTTTGTTTTGTCCAGCCAGTTGTTCAAAACCATGGTTGTTCTTGCTCGGCAAAACTAGAAACATCTTAGCTAGAAATTAAGTCATCCATATTATTAGATGGCAACTGCAAAGCTTCCATTACACTTAGAGGTTAGAGGTGAGGCGAGAAGGCATTGATGTGGCCTGAATAGGTAACAGCTCTGACACTGCTCTGTCTTCACAGCTTCATCAAGCTCAGCTTGGCTCCTCTCTGTAAAAATGTGAAGTGAATGAGTTTGTAGTAGGAGGTGAGAGTGAAGACAGACACCACAGTGGCAAATGATAAATAACAAAGGCAAATGGAGGCAGAGAAAGAATGTCATTTGGCCGTTAAATAGGCACCAAGGATTTGCAGACACACAGTGAAATCTGCTGCATAAAGGCAACAAATGAATGCTAAGCTTTACGCCGAGACACTAAATGGAGTGCTTGTGTGATCTACGCCATTAAAAGGCAAGGCTGGAACAAAATATTATAAACACATCTCAACATACGAGCAATAGCCTCACGAGTCAATGCCTTTCATGCAATCTTGAATATTGAAACTGAACATTGTAAGGTTCACTAAATGGTACAAGAGCTCTACTTCATAAGGTACAGCTAGTGGAGAACACTTTATTTAGAGGATATTTAAGAACATTTATGTTTTATTCGCTGTGGTGAACTTGTTTTTCATATGCAAAATTGAGAGTAAACTCCTTGTTACCCTTTCATAGGGTCAATTGCCTTGAATGTTGCATATAACATATGTTACTGTACATGAATTGCACTCTTACTGTAGTATCTTGCCACATGTTGCCTCATATATGGCATGTTGCAATCACCCAGAACAAGTACTGACAGTGCACAAAACTTTTGTGTAGAGGTATTCTGAGAAAAGTGCATATTGGCTACTGGAAATATAATATGTAAAGAAGCACAGACCAGTCTCTTGGTTACAGTTGATTGCCACTGACCACTGATGACAATGATTAACCTTGCACCTAATAACCCTGCTCTATTAGACAGCCTTTCACTCTGCAGACAGCTGCAGTATGATATGTCATGGTACATGTATCAGCACATAGAGATGATTGTGCATAATTATTTCTAAAGCACATTAATACACAAGGGTTAATAAAGAAAATATGAATTAATGTCTGTGCATCATGTGACCTTCTGTTTGAGGTAAAAATGTCTTTTTACCGCATTAAATTGTGTGCTTTAATATGTTACTATATTTTACAATACACTTTCACTTCATATCTTTTTTTTTGTAATAAGGGGAAAATGATCTAACCGATTACAAATCTTAAAAGAATAAGTATGAATCAGCATTTATATGAGGCTTGTGTGACAGAATGCATTGCAGTCTCTATGGTATGCACATTATATATGTAGATAATTAGAGACGACGCTCTGTACTTATTCCTAATCCTCAAATTACATGAAGCCATGGTGACAAAGTCCATTGGTGATAGGACAACAAACAACAGCATGGCACACACCACTCTTTGACCTATTAATCACACACACGAGCCACAGACTTGTTATCCATAAACTGAGATAAGTCTGTCCTCTTACTCTGTGTTCTCTATAGATTACTGCACTGTTACAGTGAGTTACAGTGAGTGCATTTGTTCTCACTGATTTAGCAACATGCAGATTGTGATGTATGTATGTTGTATGTTGCAAAAATGTATAAAGTACGACAGGACCTAGTAAAGACCCCTGTGTGATACCTTCCCTTAGGCTACATAGGGGAATTAGGGAAGCATTTCTGTCACTCTTTTACGCCTCTGTCTCATACAGTCCATTATTTCCACCAATCTTCTCCCCCTCCTTATTTGATATCATAAAAAACCCCTTTCTGTCTTGTCACCCTCTCCCATTTGTGTCATATTCACACCTCTTTCCTAATTTAACTTTCTTTCTAATCTTTAGGGCTCTGTCTTCACCCTGAGCCGCCTTTTGTTTATGTCAGCCTTTCATGTAGTTGACACAATAGCAACTTGGCAACAGAACAAATGGCAAAAGACCATTATCAAGAAAGAAAGAAAATCCCAGACATAGCACAGGTAAAATGTCCTTATCTTTTGATTTAATTTAGGGATTGCTAAGCAATGTTTCTAAAAGTTGATAGTCGACAATGTATAGCTAATCTGTGACTGTGTGTGTCAGTGTGTGTGCTGAGTGATCTCTTCCCAGCAGGTGACCATTGAACTCTCAACTCAGTCCCCCTGCTGAGAGGGATGGCAGGGGGGTGAGGTCCACCTCCACGGAGACACACAACCCTCACACCTCCACCCCCCACCCCTCCTCCCCACATGGACTCATCCCTCATCGGGCACTATAAAAAGTCTGCTCTTGCTGAAGTTCTGCAGTCTCGTCAAGAACTCCACCAGGTAAGACAAGCAACTTCTGTGGCTCTAACTGGGACTGTAGGTAGTCAGAAAAGAATATCTGTTGGAAAACTTATTTGTCTGGAAACTGATGAAGTTGTCAACTGGAGCCAGAAATAAGTTTCTCTGCAAGAAAGAAAAGTTGTGCTGTTAACTTTGAATTGTGGTTTTGAGTTTGAATTTCTTTGAATTAATTTTACCTCTGGGATCACGCCGTTACGTCTGTCCCGATATTTTAGTAGTTCACTTTATTTTGATCAAGAGATCCCAAAACTTACGTGCTCCTGGAGCTAAACTGTCTTTAAGATCAGAAAGATGATTCTATGACTTGATTTACTGCAAAGCCTGGAAGAGGACTTCGAAGCGGAGCTAATCTGCTTGAGCTGTCTCTCTAATTTGTAGCCACCCTTAATCTACCAAGATTACAGGTTCTTTTAAGAGGCAGCCATATGTTTAGTGTGAACTAATTTGGGCATATTCAGGGTTGAGCGTGTAGCTTTAACTTTAACTTTAGCTTCAAGCCCACTCAAAGGTGCAACTTAAGAATTGTTGGATAAATTGGTTTACCATTACCAAATTGATTTTTGATAATTTATTTGAGTATTTTAAACATGTTTTTTTTGTTGTTGTTTAAACTGTATTACTGAGTGTGACATGTACTGAATAAATCAATGACCATTACACCTTTTTCCATTCTAGACCACCATCATGAAATTTCTGGCTCTCGCTCTTGCCCTTCTCCTGGCTGTCGGTGAGTACTGAATGCACTGGTTCTTACCTAACCTGAATGTACATCTTTGCTCAGTCAGCGAATTAATTTTGTTTAAAAATTGAAATTAAACTTTAGATATACCTAATATTTTACATTACATTACAAATACTCTTTTCTGATTGCTTACTTTTGTTTTTTTCCTTTCTTTTTTCCTTTTTCTGCTCACCTCTCCTCACCACCTTTCCTTTCCTCCCGTCAGGCTCTCATGCCGCTTCCCTGCCAGCCGATGCACCCTCCCAGCTGGCCCACGTCCGGGCTGCTGTGGATGTCTACGTGAATCAGGTGAAGGAAAGTGCCACCAGAGCCCTGGCACAGCTGGATGACACTGAATACAAGGCGATCAAGTAAGGACTCATCAATCAACTCATCTATTGCTACTCTCTATAACTGGTCCCTGTCTTGGTCTCTCACTAGTCCATTCTCCCTTGAGTCACATTTTACAGATCTCTAATCAACATTTATTCATTTAACTTAAGCTAAAATGGTTTTGTGCCCCCATCTCTGATCTTTCCCAGGGACCACTTGGTTCAGCACATAGAGGACTTTCACACTCACATGAAGGCTCTGCAGGCTTCCGTCTCCCCAGTCACCGACAGTGTCTACAGCACCATCACTGATGCCACTGCTGATCTCCGTACTTCTCTGATTGCTGATATCGATCAACTGAAGGCTGACATCGAGCCCCGCCGTGTAGCTCTGAAGCAGGTCATTGACAAGCATCTTGATGAGTACAAGGAACTGCTGGAGCCCATCATGAAAGAATACTACGTGAAGCACACAGCTGAAATGGCTGTCCTCAAGGAAAAGCTTGACCCCATTCTCGAGTCTCTGCAGACTAAGGTGGCCACCAACCTGGAGGAGACCAAGAGCGCCCTGGCGCCAATTGTGGAGACAGTGCGTGCCAAGCTTTCTGAGCGTCTGGAGGCTCTGAAGCAGATGGCTGCTCCCTATGTTGAAGAATACAAGGAGCAGCTGAAGAATGTCTACACCCAGGCCCAGAGTGGCGACGGAGAATCTCTGAGGGCAAAGATTGCACCTATAGCTGAGGATATCAAGGCCAAGCTCCAGTCCATCTTCCAGATCGTCGCTGCTTCTGCTGCCAAGAGCTAAATCCTCCCAACCCTGTTCCTGTAACTAAGCTCACGTACCTGTCTTGTTCTAGATCCATTCCACCTTTCTCTCCATTCTATCTTTCCTCACGAGGACCACCTCCCAAAATGAAGCCGATGCCTGGCTGGTGCACTCGTTCACAACAACAAAATGGCTGGACTCTTGCTCTCTCTCTTTCCCATGCAAACACCTTACTTCATGCTCAAGCACATGCAAGCAAAGACACACACACAGACACACGCATACTTAGCACACAGATGCTTTCATGCTTTGCTCTTTGCATACCATGACCAACTGCTTACATTTTGTGTAGGAATTGTATGTGAATTATCACAAGTGCCTGGACCTCTGTGTAATGATGCTTGTCTGAAAACTGTGCTTTGATGAAATACAGCTCAATAAACATCTGACTGTACTACTACTACCTTGCTCTCTGACTAATGGTGTCAAAGATATTTAAATGATTTCCTCATTCTCCTCAATGATCTGTCTGTAATGAAGCAGAATAACATTATAACACACTGCAATTCACTTTATTGTATCCATTTTTGCCACAGCATTAGAATACAGCCAATTTTATCGAAACTATCAAAATACACAGTGCAGTTTACTTAAAAATGACCCTCTCCAGAGTATAACAGCAGCTTTATTGAAGTGTGTTTGACCTGAGTGAGCCTATAAGGTCATAACACACAGACAGCTCTTTGGGTAAGGGGTCATCATTGATCCCAAGGTCCATTGGAAAAGAGCAATATTAATACAATCACTTCTACTTAAGAGGGACATCCAATAACATATAAGATATTTCTGCCCGTGGTCTTGCAAGCTGTGATTAATGAGCTGTTCGGGGGGTATGAAGTAGTCTATTGACAAACTAAAAAAAAAGTCTCATTGTGCTTTATTAGGAAAAAGTCCACTTTTCTGCTTAAGTTCCCTCAGGCTGGAACCCTTCAACACTGTCCCATCATAGAGTCACATGAGGCTACGCGCACACACACACACGCACACACACACACATATAAACATCCCGAACCACACCACTAAACACTTGCATTTGTAAGCACGCAACTTTGATTTATCAAGATCATATGTCTTATCATCTGTGTGTCTTAGTGTTATAAGCTATAGTCATGACACACACACACACACACACACACACACACACACACACACACACACACACACAGACACACAGTGAGACACTTTTGTACATCAAACCACAATAACAGCAAAGTCCAGGACTTTATCAGTGTATCCCTAGCACAATCTGGTATGTTGAATTTTATAGATATGCTTGAAGGGTTAAAAATTAAACAGAAATATCCACTTTTAGGGAATAACTGAGTCTTTAATTAGTATGGTGCTGAAACTCTAAAGTTAAAAAAAAGAGGCTATGAATAATAAAAGCAGTTTGTTGCTGTCTTTATCTGTCCACACCAAGGCTGATTAGGATGTTATTAATGTCCTACTGGTTGGTCAAGAAGAGCTCCACTTAAGGCTTTAGGCTATAAGAAACAGGAAATGCAAGGTGTTCTTGTTGTTCCAAAAAGGCTTTGTGTGCATGTGTGTGTGCACGCACATTGTCTAGTCTATTCACAACTCTTAAGGCGGCATGCCTGCATGCGTGTGCAGCTGTGATTAGTGCATGTCACTGTCAGTGGCACTATGAGTATTGTAATGGATGAGGCAAGCATGGAGGTCCCCAGTGAGAGTCTCATGGTGTATAAAACCAGCCTGTTCCTGGACACAAACAGCCACTCTTAATGCTTGGATGTACATCTACCACAGACCTCCACTGGTCTGGATGTATAAACCGGAGTTGCTGGCTGGAAATATCAGAAATATCAAAGGAAGAGACAGAAGAGCAAATTCTTTCATATTATTTATCTTGTAGACCTTCAAGCGATGGCTGGTAAGTGTGTTTTTATGATCAAAATTGTCTAAGCTCAATGTAGAAAATATAGATTCATGTGATGATGATTGTAGACAAAAGCTTTTATCCAAACGTGAACAACACACACCTCTCCTCTCCTCTTTTCTCCTCTCCTCTTTTTAGGTCCTCAGCTGTCTCAGAACTATGAACTATCCCTGTCCTGCTGTGCAGACAGTGGGTCACTGTCGAGCGCCAAGGCCCCCCAAGTGAGTGGGGTTAGGGTACAGCTGGAGATGCATGCACTTTGGCAACAGTTTGACCAGCTGGGCACAGAGATGATTGTTACCAAAGCTGGAAGGTAACAATAGTATTCAGATTTATATTTCTCATTACCTTATCTTGCACTTAATTTCCATTTGTCTCTGACTGCACTGTGCTCGTTTTACACATTCACAAACTGCAGGAGGATGTTTCCAACATTCCAGGTGCAAATCTCCGGGATGGATCCTGCTGCTGAATATGTCTTGCTCATGGACTTTATCCCTGTTGATGATAAAAGATACAGGTCAGACATGCAGAGATTTTTTTTGTTTTTTGAACAAAGTATAAACATTTTTTGATTATTTCTGATCCGTTCTAGTATTTTCATCACTTTATTCCAGACCATCCTAGCCCTCTTATAACCTAGCTCTGTCTTGATCTCTTACCATACAAGTCCTATTTTACACGTTTATAAAATTGTGTGTTTGTATCAGATATGCGTTCCACAGCTCATCTTGGTTGGTGGCAGGGCGAGCGGATGTCGTGGCCCCAAGCAGGATGCATTTCCACCCAGACTCACCCGCCTGTGGAGCCCAGTGGATGAAGCAGACTGTATCTTTTGACACTCTCAAGCTCACCAACAACCTGCTCGACGACAACGGACATGTAAGTTAATGTCTGTCTCTCTCTTGAGAGAAAGTTTGCATTGTCTTCTGGCGTGAAAGAACAGAAATGTCCTTTTTTTCATTTGCTTGTTGTGTTTTCTCCAACTTCCTCCTCGCCAGATGATACTGAACTCCATGCATCGCTACCAGCCACGCTTCCATGTGGTATATGTGGATCCAACACCCAACAGTCATTTAAACGCATACAAGAACTTCTGCTCTTTTTCCTTCCCTGAGACACGCTTTATGGCAGTCACTGCATATCAGAACCACCGGGTAGGAAACCTTTTAAACCTTTTACTGACTATTACACAGGTCCATCACACATCTTTGACACATTTGTACCAAGGATATCTTTCTACTAATGAAACACATTTCAACTGACATATTTGGGAAAAATGTCTTTGCTTTTTCTCATTTATTTTACCCCCTTTTTTTTTACCCTTTGTCTCTCCCTCAGATCACCCAGCTAAAAATTGCTAGCAACCCATTTGCCAAAGGCTTCAGGACTACAGACCCCCAGGACCGGTGAGTGTCTCAGTCAGTCACCCATCCTGTCTGGTCTGAGTACAGTTTGCCTGATTAAAAAAAAAAAAACACATCTTTTCCTGAAAACATCAGTTGAGATCATGACTAGATCACAGTGCATTTCATCGCTGTTATCAGCTGGTACATAGTGATAAGGCAGCAGCCTCGCTGATAGCTAATCTTTGACCTTTGTATGCAAAGGATGTTTACACATGGGAGGTTGTTGGCCATGTATGGTACAACTGTGAGAGACATCATTATAGTGATTTATAGGAGGTTCGCATAATTTACATATAGGCATATACACCTCTGTCTACTATGCTTGTATAACTATACAGTATCTGTGTGTGTTTGTGTGTGTGTGTGTGTGTGTGTGTGTGTGTGTAGGGTGGGTAACTCTGGACACCTACCAGTGTGGTGTCCACCAGAGGGCAGAGCTGATCCCCTCATCACCGGGCAGAAAAATTGGGGCACAAAGATTTCAACCAGTAAGTGTCACCCTGTAGATTATAGTATATGCTAGATAGGCTACAATAACTGTAAATATAAAATGTTGAACAATTGAGCTGGCTGGGTTAATAGACAGAATTTGATTGTTTGAATCAGATGTAGGCTATTGATTCAGGTTTCATTTATAAAGGGTATAAAAACTTTAGTGATGTATATCTATCCAACTGCGTTCTCCTCCATCTTCAGGAGAAGAGGAGCCAGCCCCGTTGTTGGTGGAGCAGTGTGGACTTCTCCACCACTGCAAAGACTCAGTGGGATTCACCATGGAGAGGAAAGATGGACACAGTATATTGGCACCTGCTTCCTTCCTCCCTGTCCCTTACTACTGGGATTGTCCAGGATCATCTCAAGAGAGAGGCAATCTGTCATAGGAGAGAGAAGCAAGCTGACTGAGCTTTGAATTCAATTTGAACTACAGCTTGCTTCCTCATTTACGTTATTGTGTATTTTGTACTAAATGTATATAGTTTGTGGTCTCCCTAACAAATTAATTTATTGTAACTATGTTTCACCAAAACAACAATGCAATACATTTCCAACAATGAAGCTGTAGGCCTTTATAATAGCATAGCATACAATAAGAGCATTACAGAATCACAGTGCTAGTTGCAAATCATTGACAGACAAAATCTAACATACTAGAACCCCACCCCAAAACAGAGCTAAGAACAACAAAAACACTTTTTGAAAATGATAATATGGCGATTTATTCTAATAACATTTGTGCAACTGCAATATATTCGATTGTTGTCTGAGATAATAAAATGCTAATCTGAAATCTTGGCCTCTGTTTATAAAAAGAGCGGGTAACAATACCTCTCATGTAAATGTTATATGGGAATGTAGAAATATCTGTGATCCGCAAAGCATTCACGGTGAAAACTACATTACCCAGAATGCAGTGTCCCACGGTCACATCCTGAAGAAGAAGCGAGATCCATGACAAAACAGCGCCTTCAAATTAAAAGACTTTATGAGGCACAAACAGTGGTATGGCGCGCATAATGTAAGATTAAAACATGAATGATGGTTATATACTGCCTGGTGGAACATCTAATATTTTATTGCATGGATAAATCATGTAATCCAGGCCTTTTAAAAGGAGAAGAATTCTACCGATTGGTTTGCTGCTCTAGATTTAAGTTGGAGAGTTTTATTTTGAAAATGCTCACAGGAAGTCGCGAGCTTTTATACTGTAGCTTGGCGGCGGTAGTGCTCGCTCGCGCTCTCGCAGCTCTGAAGGATGCAGCGGGGTGGATGGAGGAGGAGGAGGAGGAGGTGAAAGACTGGAAGGCGGAGAACAGAATGAACGGGTCGGGAAACCTGGAAGGATGCGGATTACGGTAGCCCGCCGTCCAGCTGTGCCTACCGACGATGGTTTCGGCCGTTTGACATGAGGGATGTGCGGAGAAAACGACACGGGCCTGCGGTTTGTTGATACGCTGAGCACGGAGGGAGAGCCTGTAATTTACCCGTCGCCTCAAATTATCAGTGACACTGGTTTAATTGTGAGGGTGATTTGATTTCCAGCGGAAGCTATTTGCTGCTATCCTCCATGTTACTTTGTCGTGGTCTAAAATTGGGCTTGTGTCAATTAACGTCGAGAAAACCGGAGGGAAAAACACAGTGACCCTGTGCCTCTTCATATTTGTGGTTCAACTGCCATCATGGTTTTAGCTGTCATTTTAGCATCACCGCCACCTGATCTGGTCACCGCCGACTGGATGTCAAGCTGAACGGGGTGCCGTCACGTCAAAACCAAACATACCTCCCCAAATAAAAATAAATAAATAAACTCCACCGAGTTTCAACATGGAGGCGTCAACGTTACAGCCTCGCTGGCTGTCGAATTTATTCATATGGACGTCGTTATGTCTACTCAGCAGCGGTCAATCCGCACCGGACGCCTCGGGCCTGCCTTTAGCCATCCGCGTGCCACTGCGGCAAGGCGCTCGCGCTGAACAGCCACCGCAGCTGCCTCCTGCCGCCACCACCACCGTGAAGCGCGAGCGCGGCAGCGCGGGGAAGTACGCCGCGCGCAGGCGGAGAGGAGCGGCGGCGGCCGCGACGAGCGGTGTCAGCTTCGTGGACATGATTGATAACCTACGTGGGAAGTCTGGTCAGGGTTACTACGTGGAGATGGCCGTGGGTTCTCCTCCGCAGAAGGTAACGAGTTTTACACACATGACGTGATTTATGTGTTGTTAAAGCAGTGTGTATGGATGCAATTCTGCACCATGTGACCTATAAAACAAATCTATATTAACAAAATCAAGTGAATTAAAAACAGGCACACTCATAAAATCAATAAATCTTTCCTGGAGGATGACATTCAGTGCAGCTGGACAGTGTCTCTATTACCCTGTAGAGAGTCTGGCTCTCCTTGCAAAATACAATATTCATCTCTGGTCTCCTGCTCCCTGTCTTTGTCTCAGTTTAATCAGCTTTATTGGCAGATATGCTGAATTTAATTCTGTTTAGACTTTAAAATCATTAAATCTAGTGTTTCTTTATCAGAATAAATGCATGAAAGTCAATAAAAAGGTCAGATAATTAACATTAAAGACATACTTCTACATCTGTGTCTATAGTGATGTCACCTACAAACTTTTGACACACCTCAATGACACGTACAGTGCGTGTCCTTTACTAATGTAAATATATATCATACTTGAATTTTTCTAAGATTTAAAGACAGTTGATGTCCCTGCAGTGACAGATGGCCTTTGAGAGAGTGTGTGTGTGTGTGTATGTGTGAAAGAGAGAAAGGACTGAATGATACTGACAGATAATGGAACCATTAATTCTGCAGAGTGAGGAGTGCCAGCTGGGTGCAGCTGCGGTGTACAGGCTGGCACACAGAGGGCGACGGGTAGAGGAAGGGAGGAAGGGAAAGTGATGAGGTGGTAGAAGAGGAGAAGAAGAAGGTGAAGGAGGGAAGGAATAAAAAAGCGACAAGGGGAGAGACGGGAGATTCAGAGAGTCAAGGTGTGAATGAGAGCGAGAGAAGAAGAGGCAAAAAGGGAGGGAGAGAGAGAGATGAAGGAGAGACGGATGTTTCCCACATCGGACAGATCTGCCTGGGTGACTACCAGGCCAATCAGCACAGACAGACAACACAGGTTACATCACTTGTCAGCCATCATTCACCCTGCTGGAGTGTCCATGAATTCCAATGTTAATGCTTTTATTAGATACCTTAATTTACATCAACATAATCTACATAAACCGTATTTTGTTTTAACAAACATAGTCTTAATTTGGCAAAACTGATGAAGAGTAATCACAGCCATGTTGTGATACTCGACAGCCTATGCAAACTCAGTACTATGGACACGTTTTGGTCGGTACCGAAAAAGTAGTGACATTTGATCTGCAGCTCTATCACGAGCAGGACACCGAATCCCGTCCATAGATACGCTAAATGCTGGATGACGTATCCAAAAGTGGGGCCCCTTTCATATCGCTGGAAGCTGCTCTTCCCACACTTTCCCCTTCACTTGCCCCTAATGAATTGTTTTTGCTGTTTACATGCTCACTCCCTTCAAGCTCCTCATCTCTCTCTTTTTGTTTTAAATAGATGTGCACGTATGAAGTCTTTAAGGATCAGAAGGTGTCACACGATCTTTGATCCACCGTGTTGTAATGCCATGTTTCTACAGTAACCCAGAGGGGACAAACTAAACACAAATACAGAAATCTCATGTGTGAAAAGCTGAGATTTAGCAACCAAAACTGTTGAACTGCTGTCTGAACTTTGACCAGAAGGATTATGTGTTTGTGTAAAATAGTTTCAGGCCCACTGGGACAATAAAGATTATATTTAAGGAAGTATAGATGTGTAAAAGATACTGAAATTGCTAAGACTATGTCCTTTTTGGAGCCTAGTAATACCAAGCACAATGATCCTTCATGACCTTCTCGGCCATCTCATTCATTAAAGTCAATGTTTGCAGGCACTTAATGAGTCTCAAGGTATCATGAATCAGATCACCTAAATGCATTTAAAAAGGTTTGTTGAAGCCGGGTTGTGAGGTTATGGAGACTTCTGCATAGTCAGTGTGTAACCTGCAGTAGACGGCGGTTAGATCAGAGAAGCAGACGAGGATCCTGACATAGAGGCAGGCTCAGCAGAAAAGTGTATTTTAGCCTCATAAAAAAGACCCACCTCAAAAAATCAATATCTGTTTCACTGTATGTTGTATTAAGAATCATATATATATGTATATATATATATATATATATATATATATATATATATATATATATATATATATATATATATATATATATATATATATATATATATATTTGTATATTTGTATATACATTAATTTATCAGGCAGTGTATGAAATAAATTGAAGTCAAATGGTTGTGGAAACGACCTCAAGTTATCGATTTACATTAACTTTCAGATATGTCATGTTCTGTTCTGGTAACCACTAGATGATTTCTCCTCCATAGTGGAGGGGGGAAGGGCAAATATAATGGCTAGAACAGACAGGCATTCTGCCAGGGAGGACAGGAAGACAGAGCGGGGAAAGACACGAGGTCGCAGTGTGTCGGGATGCAGCCTTTAGTGTATGTGTGAAAAGGAAAGAAAGTATCCTGAACAGTCAGCAAACCTCTGGCCAAGAGAGGAAGACAGACAGAGGGTTATTACTGACAGCAGTGGTGTTTGTAGAGACACTGTGTGTGCGTATGTATATGTATATATGTATATTATTGACGCGGATGCATTTGTGTGTCTGAAGGCAGCTGGACAGTCAAGTATTTATTCTGGGCTTTCAGGCCCAGCCCTTGAGACAGTAGCGCATCTCTGGATATTTAAAGAGCCAATCCATTATTGAGCAGCTTGCTGTCTATCTGCTCTTCTGTTTGGGTGTTTCTCTCTCTGTCTATATTCTCTGCCAAGCGGATGTTCCATCTTTCACCTTATTTGTCATCAGCAAAATAGTACAGTATGTGCCTTTACATCACTGCAACAAAGGGATAACAAATTGAACCACTACATGTCATCATGAATAAAAACAACTGTTCAACACATAAAAACACAGGACTCAAAGATGGCAAGAAAAACAAACGGTTACCTGTGATGCAGCAGTTTATATATGTGTAGTATAATAAGTATAATGTGTTGCATTCAGTAAGTATGGTATAATTCTGTCTTTGTCGCCAGCTGCCATTGTGCTCCATTCACACATTCACTAACTGTTTTGACTGATTGTGCAAAATATGATACTCACATGAAGATGCAGACAAGAGGAGGAGGAGGAGAGGGAGCGAGAGAATAGTGGGCAACCTGAGAGGAGTGGAGGGTTAGAATGGAGACAGAGAGGGGACAGAGAAAGGACGTTGAGGGCAACAGGAAACGGCACAGGACACTACAAGGGAAGAGAAATGGATACAGAGAATGACTGAGAGAAGCGAGGTGGCTGCTTGCAATAATATATATAGAGAGAAAATCAGCTCAAAAATGAGCTTGTACCAGGACATAAAAATAAAGGTATCAGCAGCAGACATCACACGGAAAATTGTTTTACAAATGGCTGTCTGTCTCCAAGGCAACCCAAAGATAGATTAAACCTGCCCTTCAGAGATTGAACATAATCAATTTCACAATGCAACCCAAGCATCAGTTTTACAAACCTATTGATTTCTGTGAAGTGCACACAGCATATATTTAATAAAGCTCCCACTCTGTCTTTTCTTTTCTCTCTGTGTCATTAGTTGAACATCCTGGTGGATACAGGAAGCAGTAACTTTGCTGTCGGGGCAGCTGCTCATCCTTTCCTGCGCAGATACTACCATCGCTCACTGTGAGTAGAAAAAACAGCAAAAGAAAAACAAACTTTTCTGAGTTTTTAGGAGACATTATTAATACCCACCTGACAGGGTTGAAGCCTTTCAATTACTTACTGTAAAACCTCCAGGAACCAGGAATCCCCCTTCTTTCTCCTCCACTATTTCATCCCACTGTGTCGTCTCACCGTCCATTCACAGCTCCAGCTCGTACCGTGACCAGGGCAGGAGCGTGTACGTTCCCTACACCCAGGGTCGCTGGGAGGGAGAGCTGGGAACTGACCTGGTGTCCATCCCACATGGCCCTAACGCCACGCTGCGCGCCAACATCGCTGCGATCACCCAGTCAGATCGCTTCTTCATCAATGGATCCAACTGGGAGGGAATCCTGGGACTGGCCTACGCCGATATAGCCCGGGTAAGAGCAGTGCATCGTATTATTCTTACAGTAACTAAAGTATGAAAGCGTTTCATGTAACATGTTGTGAAGTTTGACATCATGTACAGAAGAAACAGGGACTGGGGAGAGGTGGAAGAGAGCTGAATATCACATTTTAGATCAATATTTAGCTGTAAGATAAAAGGACTGTGTTAAAAGTGATAGTTCTTATCATTTATCAAAATTTACACGGGTGCTACTTTTCTCTGTCACCTGCAATGTTGGCAGTAATTCAAAAATGCTGCTCATGACTTCTCCTGTGAACGACCAGGAAAATCGAAAAGGGGGAGACGTCCTGTGAGTGCTGAGCTTGTTGAAAGACTTGTGAAAATACTGTATTTCCTCCGTTGTCCTTTGCTGAGCTTTCATTGGATCTACACCCAGATGTAGTTTTTGGTTAATTCAGTTGACATCACAAGGGTTAGGGTTATGGCTTGACAACCGGTATGCTGACAGGTCAGGAGAAGGATGAGGTTTGTTTAAAACTTTTGGAAATGCAAATCTAAAAACAGTTGCTCGGTTCCACCATTCAGAAGTAAGGCTATCCTACTTATTTTACTTCTTTCTCTCTTCATCTCCAGCCTGATGAGACACTGGAGCCTTTCTTTGACTCTCTGGTTCGCCAGACTCAGGTCCCCAACCTCTTCTCTCTCCAGTTGTGTGGAGCAGGCTTCACCCAAAATTACTCCCTGGGCAGCGCTACTGTAGGCGGCAGCATGGTGGGTAGATAGCACGTAGGCCCTCACACATACATACAAATAAACTAAATCATATTTAGAGGTGAGCTGGATTCTGTTTTTCCATATTCTCACAGATTATCGGAGGAGTGGACCCATCGCTCTACGTGGGAGAGCTTTGGTACACTCCAATCCGCAGGGAGTGGTACTACGAGGTCATTATCGTGCGTATCGAGGTGAATGGACAGGACCTCAACATGGACTGTAAAGAGGTACGATGGACTGACGGCTGCAAAAACTAAAGAAAGATTTAATAGTCCGTCAATGGTGCTAAGAGATATGTAAGGTGTTTAGAATCTGTGATTGTTCATCTTTTCTTCTTTTTTTTTTTACAGTACAACTACGATAAAAGCATCGTGGACAGTGGCACCACCAACCTTCGACTGCCTAGGAAAGTCTTCCAGGCTGCAGTCAAGGCTATTGAAGCAGCCTCTTCGGTCAGTCCTTATCGTGTTCTTCCCTCCTTCTTCCTCTGTTGCTTTTGCTGCCCTATTCATGGAAATAACTTACATCTAAGGAGACTTCAGGGGTGTTAGTATTTCACTGTTTTCCAAGGCATCTAAGGGTCATCTGGGAAGAGGATTTTATGTTCGCCTTCATCTCTGAAAATGTTTTTTTTTTTTTTTTTAAATTTTTTTCCAAGTTGTGGCCACCAATATTTTGTACTGACAAGGTCAATACACCTCAGATTTGAAAGATAATCCTCTCCCCTCTCATGGCCAGCGCTTGTTTGGATAATAGAATTATGAATGTTTGGGAACCTCATGGTTGATTAACACAGAGGATCGTGAGGACTTGTCCTCCTCAAAATCCTATTTTATGTCTTCGTCTCTCTTTGATTAACGTCCTGTGATTGTCCCGCCTCTAAGGTGCAGATGGGATGGGAAGATCTGAGTTGATAAAAATGTTCATACACTCACCTGAGTGGCCTTCAGTTATCACAGAGTGCTCACAGCAATGCCCTTAACAAGCAGCAGTGAGTGGTGTAACGTACAGGTATGCAGCCTGAAAAGAATGCCTGCAGGCTCTAGTCTGGGCTTAAAAAAGGTGGTGTATGTGTAGGGTTTTTTTTAACAGAAAACACATAGAAAAGTCTGTCAGGGTGCAGCTGTTTTATTTGAAAAATGACCATGAATAATAATAATAATAATGAACAGCCCACAAACACTGGCTGTAGTCTTTTGTAGAAGAAAGTTGGTCGCTGTGTTCTGGAGTAGGGATGGAAAAGCTCCTACTGTACCGTTACTAACATTATTAATGTCCCCTGCAGTGGAGATCAGCCTCTCTGCTGTAACGCTAATACCAGGGGAAAAGCAGCATGATATTTTCAGAGTTGTTCAGTGCTGCAGCTTGTGTTATCTCTCTTGTTTACTAGTGGAGGAGTTCAGTGCTCCACTGCGTTAGTGTTGCTAACGCTCACAAAACACTTCACCTTCATGTTGTACAGCTAATGACCGATGTTTGATTTAAAAAAAAAAATTTACCCCACTCATACTGGATAAGCTCCAGCCTCGTGACCTGGTTTGTAATAATCGGGTACGGGAAAAGGAAAGAATGAATGTCCTCTTGGTCCTGTTTTTTCAGACAGAGCAGTTTCCCTCTGGGTTCTGGCTGGGGGAGCAGCTGGTATGTTGGCAGGCTGGCACTACACCCTGGCACATCTTCCCAGTCATCTCTCTCTACCTGATGAGCGAAAACCACAACCAGTCCTTCAGAATCTCCATCCTGCCGCAGGTAATAATGCACAGTGTCCTGTACTGGAACTGAACATGTTGGCATAAAGTTTGCTGTCATGTCAGGGATCGACACTGTGACCATATAAAATAATGTCACCTAAAACACTGTCTGAATGATCAGTAGTTGCTTTAGAAAATATGGCAACCTGCCTATAAGAAGTTTTGATATTTACTGAAAACAAGTTTATTGTTTCTATGAGTCATTTCCCTTTGCACTGTTACAGAAAATGTGGTCTGAATAAATCACTCTATCCTTCAGCTGTGTATGTCCTGGCTAGTTACCATGAGGGAGAAAATGAATGACTGCATTTCAAAGAGCATTACCTTTTCAAATATATTTTCTAAAGCTCTGAAAGGTCATTAAACGCCTTTTATTCAAACCCACTCAGACAGACCTTGACGGGTGTGGAATGAATACGATTTGACAGAAAGATTTAGAAGCGCGGTTCAGTGTCATAAACCTGTGGAGGCTCGGGCCCTGCTGACGGCAGAATGACACACATGACACACTTGAGAAAAGCTTTTGCCTTCTGCTGTAATTTCTACAGCAGGTACAATAGTTAATCGCTGTGCATAGACATAGCATGTGTACTAATTGGGGAATTTTACAGATGAAAAATAAACATGTCAGTGCTCTCTGGTGGACAAATTATGCAATGACGACATCTTTGACATTTACCCTCCTGCAATTTTCTCTTGCCAAAATACAGCATATGGCAGCACAGTATAAACCAGAGACTAAACAAAAATCAACCAATGATCTCATCCATGTCAGTGTGTTGGTGAGGCTCCACAAAGAACACACAAATTAGCTTTTTAACACCATCTTCCATTACACTTCATATCCAAAGGGCCTTAAGTAATGTGTGGCAGGAATGTGACGTGCTGCGGTGCTTTCTATAGGTAGAAGAAGTGTAGCTCTTTGTTTGTGTCGTCTACTTGCTTGGACTTTCAGCACTTTAATGTAAGACATCAAACTAAAAGACAAATGACTGAAATTCATACTAATGCAGCAAAATATCAGTATATTTATTTCTCAAAGCCCACACAATACACGCCTTTATGAGTTCTTGTTTGTGATGTTCTGTGTCTAACTCCACCCCTCCATTTTTCCCTTTTCTTGATTATTTTTCATTTTTTGCTTGTGCAGCAATACCTGCGCCCAGTAGAGGACGTGGCCTCCGCCCAAGAGGACTGCTATAAGTTTGCCGTCTCCCAGTCTAGCACTGGTACAGTGATGGGGGCTGTCATCATGGAAGGTTTCTACGTGGTCTTCGACCGGGAAAAGAAACGCATCGGCTTTGCTGTCAGCACCTGCCATGGTGAGGAGGAGGGGAATCTGTAAGGTTTATGGTGTAAAATGTAAAAGATATGTGGATACTATGACAGAAAATTCCGGGTGTATTTATAGGTAACATGCAGTATCTGTTATCCAGGTGTCTTTTTAACAAATATTCACAATCCTACTCTTCGATTTGTAGTGCATGATGAATTCCGCACAGCCTCAGTGGAAGGCCCGTTCCACGGCGTCGACCTGGAGGACTGCGGCTACAACATCCCTCAGACGGACGAGTCCACTCTCATGACCATCGCCTACATCATGGCGGGAATCTGCGCTCTCTTCATGCTGCCGCTGTGTCTCATGGTGTGCCAGTGGCGCTTCGCCCGCTGCCTCCACCCACACGGAGACTTTGCTGACGACATATCGCTCCTTAAGTGATGGGTGGGGGGGCGGGAACAGGGGTCAAAAGCTGTCGTAGAGGCCTAAACTTGAAACACAGACAGATATGAATTGTGGTAAAAGGGATTGTTACAAAATGTTGGTGCTGTTGAAAGAGGAGGAATCTTCAGGAATATAATATGTAACGTATAAAGAATGCTGATGCAGTGAATACACAGCGCTGCTGTCAAATTGGAGAGCACCTGAGGAGAACTATAGCCATTACTAATCTGAAGGACAAAGAAGAGAAAGTTGATGCCATGAGCATCAACTTTGCTTGTTTAAGACACCTATGCAGATCAGCATGGCTAGAGGAACTGAAGTGGGAAAACCACAAACACAAAACAAAAAAAAATCAGCTCTTTCTTATAGATAGCGTAGAAATAGACCACAGAGATGGATTTGATTTTGGAATTTTGAAAGATTTGTCTCTTAACGTTGCAGATCTCCACGTAAAGAAAATTCTAAACACGGCTAAATAAAGAAATGACCTGGATGCGAGGACCAGATGGGAATTCATCATGGGGTTGGGCACGGTTTGCTGTAGTACGATTTGAAGATACGAGCGTTTACATGCGTGTTTATAGATCTACTGTCTGTGGCTTGTGAGTGAATGAAACAAGGTTGTGCGAGCATGCCTGTATGTGTGCACAGCCGTACTGTACGTGAAGAGTATATGGAAACATTTAACGGCAAAGAAAACGACACTACTCAGTATGAATAGCATCTATGAAATTACACTATTTTGCAAATGCCAGCAAATAATTCTACAGTTCAAATTCAGTCTGCATAAAGAGGCGAATTTGATGAAATATCAGATCCTAACAGCATTTACTGGATAAAATCAGTTTTGCTTCGTGTGAAACTAAGACTACTGAACACAGACGATATCAGATGTCACTTTTTCTTCTTCTATCGATAGCTTAAATATATCTATTGTACGCAAAAATTTGTGCATTCCAGATCTTCTATTTGCGCAGCCACACACACACACACACACACACACTGAATACAAATTGCTTATCCTACTGCTGCACCATCTGATGATTTGCACATGTAACAACACATTACATGTTAACAAACCCAAGACTTAATAGGGCTTCTTTCACAGACACAGAAACAGCCTAACTCACCACATCTTTCAATGGGGACCATATACGCTTGGACAAAGGAAACCAGCCCAAAGTATGTTATACACTGAAGAACACTATGTATGTCTACAGGGGACAGTTTGTATTGTCTCTCAGCAAGCTGTAAATAGGTAAACTCAGAACTGTATATTTATCTGTCAGGCGCTGGCAGCACTGTTGAACCAATAAAGTATTGTAACTGTAACACGTGATGCAATTTTCATTTCTTCACACAAAACATTAACCACTCAAACTAACTTCAGAGTTAGTTAGTCAGGGTCTTCCCCCATAAATTCCATGCAATGTTTTTTTTAATTTATTTATCTCAATGTTTACCCATGGCAGGATTATCGATTGTTGTATTGAGGTGATTTGAATTCTCTTTGAAAATATGCATCATTAAATTGAAACATCAACTGAAAGCATCAGGATTAAACTTGTCCATTCCATTTATGATTTATGAAAAATAAACACACACACATAGTAAGACAAGACACTCTATTCTCAGAGCAGGATATTAATAATAAGATAAACTAGAAATACAAAAAGTAAAGTAAACAAAATATGTGTTATATGCACTATTTACACCCTTCAAGCATAGAAATATACTAAAATAAGAAAATATAAAATTATATATATATATATATATAATTGTTGCACAGTATATAGAGTAAGTAAGTAAATAGTATAGTAGTAGTAGTATTTGAGCAGTTTAGAGAAGTACATTTCCTCTCAGTTATGATGTTTACACTGGCTGCAATACCTGTATTCTTCTTCGGGTCTCGACCAATCAGGTGGCACGCAGGACGTGTGCGCAATAGCTCTTTGACGTCGTACGTTCATGTGGAGACGGGAAGCTTGTGGGAGTGAGGTGTCAACCTCAACCTTACTCAGAAATTTAAGTAACAGATGAGAACATCAAATTCAGCGGAAAGGTAAGATATAGCGGACTAAAAGAAACAAATGACCGCGGTTATTGATTCGTTCTGTCACGTTTCCCTGAAGAACATCGAGCTCGGTGGTTAGCGACAGGACAGCGACGTTAGCTGTGACAACAACAATGCTCCGGTTGAAACTCGAGTCGCGCTCCTCTAACGTTAGCTTGTAGTTCTGGCTTCCTGTCGCTTCTCGGTTCACGCGTGTGTTTTTCTTAATCGTCGTACAGTTGTAACGCTGACACTGTCGCAGTTCAATAAGGGGACTGACCTCGGCTAAGCTAGCCCAACTAGCCAGCAGACCAGCTGGCTGAATAGAAACTAAGCAATCAGCAAAATTGGGAGCTAACGGCTAACACTAGCTGACCAGGGAGCTTAACCTAACTTACAGGTTTCACTACAGCGAAGGCAGCAGGTGGGAAACGACGCTGGATTTAAGGGGCTGAATATCTTTCAAGTCTGAGCTCTTGTAGTTTATGCTCATGTTTAAAGGGGCATTTGCTGAAAACACTTATCTGTTATTGGTAAGGACGTCATAATTTAGACATATTTTGCCTGCTGGCAAAGGTTTGTTGTGTCGTTCAAGGGCAGTTTGATGTCCGGATGTAACGTTTGATATCCAGACCCTTTGAGTTACAGATCATTTTCACTGATTTCACAACCTTAATCATAGAAATCCTAATAAACTTTATTGTTTACATCCTTATTTATTAGGAAAGTTTGATTGTTTGGAATATTTTTAGACTATTTTTAGTATCTTACTGAGGAAAAACAAGAGATTTTCACAGTCTATTCACAAGTAGGTGTCAGGGGACTCTCGGGTTTCAGATTTAAGTCACGGCCTTATGCCATTGTATATTTGAATTCCAGGTGAACTGCCGCAGGGGGGCAGATCCTCAGGCTCGCATGTCGCACATGTCCCAGAATAAAGCTGTGTTTAATTTAATTACCCCAATGAGTGAACAAACAGACACCCGAGAGCCATAAAGTATTCCACAACAGATGTAGTGGTCTGTCTTCCATGTGTCTGTCATAATTTGGCATCTGTGCTGTACTTGGGTGTGACAAGCCACATACTTCACATTAGTCAGTGGGAATCAAGAACCGGTTCTCAGCTGCAATCTATCCATTTGTAATCGCTGGAGGAGGAATCATGGTGGAGGGAAAGAAATGATCCAAAGAGTGGCTTCATACAGCGAAAGATGACAGCATGGTAACAGTACAGGATGATGATCATTTCGCAATAATTTTGTCTGTTAAAATGGTCGGATTAGAGTCATGAGCTCTTACTGTGTCATAGCAGAGAGGCGTGACGGATCACATGTTGCTCCCTGGCCAGTCATTATTTACCTTTTGATGCACATGATGTCACCTAGGACAGGAGTAGATAAAGTTTCATTAACACATAATGTCATTTCTGATTCTGCTTATTGGCCCAGTTCTTTATAAATTCCTGATCAATGTCCTGTGTGGCGATGCACGTTAGTCAGAATCAGAGTCACTTTTATTTGCCAGGTATGTGAACACACACAGGGAATTTGACTCCGGTTTCACTTTGCTTGAGAGCTAGCTGTAGTCAGTTTTTAAATGAAATGCATCTTTGCATTTAGGCTCAGGGAAGGTATCTAGTATCACTACAACAGGATATTTACCTTCATGCTGCTGAGTCGAGTGACTTGAGCATAGCATGTCAAATACGTGACATTGCTGAGCTTATTGCGTGGAAGCATACTGCTGCCACTCCAACTTAGAAAAGGCCATAGAGAACTTTCTAATGTTTCATAATTAGCCCTCACAGCTGCAGTTACATCACATTTCCTCTTTTGTTTCACCAGCATTAAAGAATTCTTTTTGTCTGGATGTCGTGTGAGTACCAGAGTGTAAGAACGCCTTTTTACTGCACAGGAAATCAATCAAGAATCAGGCCAATTAGAAGAATCAATAATGACAGTACGGTAACGATCGGTACCGATAAAATCTTATCAATATCCATCCCCAGTGCCGGAGCTTTGAGGTAAAACAGAGTGTTAACAGAATGTGCCGGGGCCACGGCTCTCTGAACTGGTGCCCAGTTAGCGTGACGCTGTCAATTTAATAAGTGGCCTGTGAATGCAGCACACAGATGAAAAGCAACCAGAGACCCGTACTGAGATTCTCCTCTCTCCTAACAAGACCTTCTTTTCTCCCTGACGTGCAGGCTGCTGTTCAGATGAGGAGGCCTTGCCTGGTTGAGCCCGTGTGTCGCCCTCCGTTGTCATGGCAACACGATATTTCCCCACATTCCTGGCCCTCCTCGTCCTGTCCACGTGCACTCTCTTGCTTCTGACCCTGCTGCCCTCCGTTGCCCCATCGATTCCCTTTCATTCCTCCTCTCCCTCTCATTCGTCACCGTCCTGTGGTCTCGGTCAGTCCTGGGCCGTCCGCCTCCACGCTGGCCCACATCATGAGGCAGAAGATGGTGAACAGGGCTCTGTGCACCTTGATGCAATAGCCAACAGGGTACAAAACTTTATGAACACTTTATGCAGACAGATTTAAATCGTTTATGGGGTTTGACCCAAAACTCATTGACTTGTTTATCTCTTCTGACATTTTCAAAAGAAAACAACATTATGGAGATTGATTTGTGACAGTGATACTTGCTTCATCCAGATATTTTATACACAGCTACTTTAGTCTTTCGTTTTATGTTTAATGCTCTCCATTTGTATCCTATTTTCTGCAACAACCTCATTCCACCACGGGAATCACAGAAGTTTCGTCCAATGTTTGAAGTTTTGAAGTTGCCTAGGTCATGAAAAAAAAAACACACACACAAGTTGCCCACTTTTTAAAAGTGTTGCCCCAGTTAAATCTGTGTGTATCATCATTATTATCTCCATCCCAGGTAGCACAGCAGGCTGGGCTGCAGAACCGGGGCCAGATCGGACAGCTGGAAGGCCACTACTTGCTGTGTTCTGTCGAGCCTGCAACTGGAACTGGCGTTTGGAGCGAGGGTGTCCATCCAGGGGACATCCTGGCTGCCCACCCTCATGTCCTCTGGCACTCCCAGGAGAGACAGCTTAGCCGCTCTAAGAGATCGATGGCCTTCAACGACCCACTGTACCCCAAACAGTGGCACCTGGTGAGAATCTAGGCTGTTGTGTATCTGTGTTACCATCTTGCTTGTTCAGTACCTGTGTAGCAGTGAGTCGTACTTTAGATTAAACTTAATGGCCAGAAACCAGACTATTTAATCTGTAAATAGCATTCAGTGATTTTGACTGTGGCTGCTGGACTTACTTCTTGGTGTGGTTTAACATTACCCGAGCAGTCATTTTAATTCCATCCAATGTTGGCTTGTGGTTAATATTTCACCCACACCACAGAAATAATGACAGTGACAATGTTACGCACTGGTTTTCCGTGAATTCGCTGCAGGGACAATAACAGCACTGAATATCCAGTCGTACCTGTTATTTGCATCAATTTACGCACAGCACTCCGTATGCATGAAGGGCTGGGTAAAGTTGCACATACACGTGATAGTTGTGGTATGTAATATTCTTATCTTTTCATCCTGTCACCTCACTAATCAAATGAGAAGACAAATGAGATACCCAGGAGCATGTTATTCACATCTTAACAGAGAGCAGACGGCTTCTCTTGAAAAGTAATAAATAAATGAGGCTGATGTTGTGATGTTTTTTTTTTTTATTATTATATTTGTAGTGTGGTAACCATGTTTTCCACATGATGCTGTACAGTTTTACTGAAGTACTTGATAAGACTGCTTTCGATTAGACTCTGTAATTATATCACTTGGGTGCAAGAAATGTCTCAATTCTCCATGATAATCATATTATTATAAATCAAGCACATTTACACGATTAAAATAGGTTGTTGACGAATAAGAGCGTGAGACATTGGTTAGTTGTAGATGTTCAGAGGCAAAGACATTTGGCATGGTTATTTTGCAGCAGCCTGGGGATAGCTGTGTATAATTTAATCAAGCTAAAAGCTGTTCGAAGCTGCAGACAGAACACACAGATCTATTCTGCTGCCTGTAAACAGCTGCAGAGATTTGATTAGCTACAGACGGAGACTTTCAGCTGCAAGTCTGAGCCTCCTTCCCTTTCTGTGATCGGAGTGTTGCCGTTTCAGAAGTCCCCGAGCTGCGTGAAACAACAATAATCTACATGCTGAAAATGTCAAGTTACCTGAACCTGTTTGCTAACAGTACAAACATAAAGAAACGTACAGCTGTTCTCCTTCTTCAGCTGGGTTTAGCCATTTTAATGACAGGATACAGCTTACCTTCTGGAGGTAGGCTGGCTGGCTGGTTTGCATGAGACTTCTATTTAGAGCTTAATGTGTCTCCCAGTTCAGACAGGAGATAGTTTATCTACTCTTCTTGTTCTTGCAGCACAATGACCACAATGGGGAAAAGGGCATGGACATCAACGTAACAGGTGTGTGGGAGCGCAACATCACTGGCCAAGGAGTCACAGTGGTGGTGGTAGACGACGGGGTGGAACACACCCATCAAGACATCCAGCCCAACTATGTGAGTCAAAACTAACTCCATTCTATGATCAATGGGTTGGAAATTGTCTTTCCCGACACTAACCATGTATGAGATTTTTCAACAATACTTTTTCAACCCCCTCAGAGTCCAGAGGGCAGTTACGACCTGAATTCCAATGACCCAGACCCCATGCCACACCCGGACGTCCGCAGCGACAACCACCACGGGACACGATGTGCTGGCGAGATCGCAGCCGTTCCCAACAACAGCTACTGTGCCGTAGGGGTTGCCTACGGCAGCAAGGTGGCAGGTACAGACAAGAAAATGTCTTGAACTGGACATCACCGTGTTCAAAGAGCAGCTGAGACTTTAGGTAAATATATATGGTGAAACATCTCAAGTTTGCTGTTTCCTGTCCAGGTATCAGAGTCCTGGACGGCCCCCTGACAGACAGCCTGGAGGCTATAGCCTTCAACAAGCACTATCAGGTCAACGACATCTACAGCTGCAGGTAGCAAACGTGTTTTTCCGGTCCTTGGAAACATACACATTACAACACCTCATTGTGAAAGTCTTGCTAGGATTGTGATGTAGATTCTGATGTCTCCTCTAGTTGGGGTCCAGATGATGACGGACACACTGTAGATGGACCTCATCCGCTGGGCAAGGTAATAATCTAGCATTGTTTTTGTCCTGCAGGGGGCAGTAGACTCCTTCAGGTCAGTTGCAGTGACGCCAACACTGTCACTTCTCTCACTTGGTGGACTAATGATTCGTTTCTCCTCCCTCCACAGGTGGCGTTGCAGCACGGGGTGATTGCAGGCAGGCGAGGCTTTGGCAGCATCTTTGTGGTTGCCAGCGGCAACGGAGGTCAATACAACGACAATTGCAACTACGACGGCTACGCCAACTCCATCTACACCATCACAATCGGTAAGACACAGAGGTTATCAGGTGTGTGAGTGCACGCCTCTGTAAGCTCATTTGTGTTTTTGGGCGTGGACGTCCCCATAGAGCCATAAATGATCATTAAATACACTGTGTGTGTGTGTGTGTGTGTGTGTGCGCGTGCGTGTGTGTTGCATTGCAGGAGCGGTGGACGAAAACGGCAGGATGCCCTTCTATGCTGAGGAGTGTGCGTCCATGCTGGCTGTGACTTTCAGCAGCGGGGGGGGCAATCTAAGGAGGATTGTAGGTCTTACCAGAACACACACACACACCACACACATACACAGACAATGACTATACCAGAGACTGGACGAATAGAAGGAATAACAGGAAAGCAGGAAGTCGATGACAAGCTGCACTTTAGCTGGGAAAAAGACATGAATAGATGATGTCATCGTACAGTGGAGTTGGTCCAATCACAATAATTTAAAAAGCTGTCACACCTAACCTGTTTGGTGAGGTTCAAACAAACTCTGGTGTGTTTGCCAGTAGTCATTTGGTTTGTTTAAGCTGGTGTAAATCTCAGTCTATGAGGACTGAAACAACCGCACTGAGAGCACCTGAAAAAGGAGGGTCTCAGTGGCAGTGTCTGTTTTACTCTGACTTTCTCTTTTCCTGGCACTGTATTCCACACTCTGACATTTAAAATAACATAACAATCTCAAATGCAAATGAAAACTTTGAATTTTTCGACCTTGACAAATGTTTGAAAGCTTGTGAAAGAGCAGCTCCACATCAGAAGGAGCAAGAGACTATTTTCATCCCAAACGATGACGGACGATGACAGGAGGAAGGGCCCCGTTGAAGCCACTAACCCTTTATTTGCCGCTGTTTGCGGGTGTTACTGTGGCAACACAGTTTGGGGCAGGGATGTCATCGCCTAGGGGGAAAAGAGCTTAGCCAGGAGTGGCTGCCTTTGGGAGATGACTGATGCCGCCACTGACCACAGTATACTTACAGGCCAAGTGCTTACCACATACTGCCCATCAGTGTATTATTCTGGAGAGCCAATTTAGAGTCTACCCAGAACAGCTGCCTTCACAAATGTGTTTTATCTCAGCGTTCTGAGGCAGTGAAGCCCGGAAAGGTCAATTGTTAGCAGCATGTGCATCTTATTTTACAAATGTCAGACTGTCCTGCTGATTGATTGAGGTTATTCTGGGATTCACCAATGTGAATTGATTATGTAAGCTTTAAGAAATAGCTGCAGCTAACCAAAACACCGCCATTTACCCAAAGAGATTAAGTGTTTGTAATTGAATTTAAGGTGACTTGTAGTGAAGAATATTGTAAACACATACGTGTAGTATGTTGAGGTACAGCGCTCGTCTCCTCGATGATGCTCTCCCCACATAGACAGCTGCTCTGGGGGACCATAACAAACTCTACACAACATTGTAGCTCCAGACCTTTACATGCCCTAACAGTTGTTGGAAAAGGCCCACATGTCATCCACATGTAAACACAGAGAGCTGCTAATTCCTCAGCCCACATCTCTGTGGTCCTTCTGTCAGACAGCTGGTGGTGTACATGGAAGAGTTATGAGATGTAAGTGATGTTTTCAGTTGTTTGCCTTGCATATGGATGGATTAGACGAGATGTCCACTAGATCTCTCTCTCACACACACACACACACACACACACACACACACACGGTGATAAAAGACAAAGCTGTAAAACTAATATTGGTCTTTCTTTGCTTGCTCATAAAGTTAATCTTCTCTATAAATCCTTCCTCTCTCCGACCTCTGTTTTGCTCCACATCTGTCAGGATTTCAAACTCCTCTGTGCTTCCATTCTTTGTGTATACATTTTTACTTTCCTACTTTTCACTTCCTTTCATCTCTTTTAAAAGCTGAACCCTCCTGAGGGTTTTAAACGCTGAACACACAGCGTTAAACTCCAGCCACCTGCAGTAAAGATGTCATTTTGTCACGATTTCTCTGACACTGGCGCCTGATCAAGTGTTCTTTGCTGCTAGTTGCTAGCTGCAAGACTTGAACAATTTATCTTGAATATAACATAATGCCCTATATGGTCTGTATTCACTTATGTTAATGTCTACTTACACATGTGTTTGTGTTTGGCCCGCTGCCAGAGCTGTTCCCACCGTGGCACTGTTTGTACTTGCGCGTGGATCTCTGTGGTCGTGTCCTCCTGACTCAGACCATCTGTCTGTCTCCGCAGGTCACGTCAGACTGGTCCATGCAGCAGGGGAACGGCTGTACGGTGGACCACACTGGAACATCAGCCGCTGCCCCCCTGGCGGCAGGAATGGTGGCCCTCATGCTGCAGGTTCGCCCCTGCCTCACCTGGAGGGATGTCCAGCACATCATCACCTTCACCGCCACCAAGGTAGACCCCATGCGAGCTTCTTGCTGCATGTTGCTGCTAACCCTAACACTAACCCTTTGTTGGCAAAATGTTAAATGCATTGTATTACTTTCTTTTTTATATATACATTATTTTAAAGGAAAGGTAAAAATACGCCAAAAAAGGTGTTGGCCACCTTTGTAATCACACAAACATACTGATGAAATACAAGTCAGTTTATACAGTAATCCAGTCTAGTATATCCAGGCATTGTGTAACAGCTTTCTGAACGGCTGCTAATTGATGTTTTCTTGAATAGATATTTGTCTTGCACTAATAAATGAGCTGCAGTATCGCCCTAAACAGACTGCAGAGAAAGAGCAGTCAACTCCAAAGATGTTCTGTATTGCTCGTCTTGCCTCCAAATTTCACTATTCTGATTATTTTTCATTTCATTATAGATTTGTCTACTGTTTATTTTTTCCTGCTTAATTTTGAAGACTCACAAACTTCCCAGAGGACAAGGTGGTGTCTTCAGATATCTTGAATTTGCTTGTTTTGTCAAAAGGTTAGTTTTATGGGGGTAAAATGTACATAAAGGTCAAATAATGGGATTCATTTAAATGTTGGCTCTTATATCTTTGTCACTTGTCTTTAAAACAGTGAAACTGAAACAAACCTTCTAAACAGTTTTCCTCCCTTTTTGAAATCTAAAGCTACAATATTCAATCTACAATGATATATGATAGAGGGAGGCAGTTAATCTGCACACTGAAGAAGCTGGGGAGAAGCTTTTACTCGATAAATTACTGAGATTATTAACAGGTTGTAGGTCAATACTACTCTCATATCTAGCCAGTTAGCTTAGCTTAGTTTAAAACTCATCAACACATATCTTATTCGCCTGACAAACAACCTGCGATATTGTTTGTGAATTTCTATTGCTGCAGAAGAACAAACGTTAACTTTACGGGGTGTGTGTGTGTGTGTGTGTTTTGTTTTTAACAGTGTGACAACAGTGTAGACTGGAGGATTAACGGAGCTGGTTTCCATCACAGCCACCAGCATGGCTTCGGCCTGCTCAACGCATGGAGACTCGTCAATGCTGCCAAGGTAGAGCTGCAACCACGGCTATTATTTATTTACTTATTTATTTTAATAAATCACGTAGTGTAGGAAATTACAAAGATTTTTATAATTCCCACCACAAGCTACGAGCAGAGACCAAGAAGTTTTCTCGTTCCTCTCTCAGGTATGGGAGTCGGTGCCGTTCCTCGTGTCCTATCAGAGCCCTGTAATAAAGGAGGAAGCGCCCATCCCAACTTATCCCGACGAGCTGATCCGCACTTGGAAAGGTAGCTCTGTCTGCTCCTCTCTCACTCTCTAAACTCCGTATTGGACAGCTGCTTGTCGAGTTTACACACGCTGCACTACATACTGCTGCTGATCCACATCCTCCTCCTCCTCCTCCTCCTCCTCCTCCTCCTCCTCCACCTCTCTGCCTGCCTGCTCCTCAAGTCAGTCTGCCTGTCCATATTAGGCAATGTTCTCTTGTTAGTGTGTTCCTGCGTCCACACTGAAATACCGTGTGAGGGTTCCAGATTTCTTTTTCTCCCTCCCTTTTCTTTCCATTTCCCCCTCATCTGTCTCTGTATTTTACGGTAGCTTCTGTTCCCTTTTCACTTCTCTCTTTTCACCACTCTTGATTCTCTCATGCCCATCTGTCTGCGTATGCGACCCGTCTCTCTCTCACTCCCTCACACACACACACTTTTTCCTCATGAGTTCAGGATGACCTCACTCAAACAGACACTTTTCCTTCTCTCGCCTCTTTTCCTCTCCCCCTCCCTCGATCTGTATCTTTCCTCTTTCATGGCCTCAGCATGAGGCACAGCTTGAGACAAGTGTGTGTGTGTGTATGTGTGTGTGGTCTTGTGTAACAGGAGTCTGTTGAGGACAAAGCAAAGAGTTGCTGACAGTCGTGTCTGGGCTTATTTTCAAAAAGAAAATGAATTAAATTACTATAATACACGTTTTTTTTTTTTAAATCGTCTGGTAAATCAGTCTTGGTCAAATCGCAGACAGGCTTTTTTGCCTCTGACGGAGTTCACTTCTGCCGTCACACTACTCAGCAATGTTTGTTGTCGTAGTTTCTATGTGTTTTGGCAGCCTTATTGGCTACCACGCTGCTCTTTAAGCATTTCAGACTGCAGGCTTCCCATGTGAACGCAGCGGCTGCGAACATGTGCTCGGGGTGTTTATGCATGTGTACGACTGCAAAAACTGGTTTTGACCTCAAGGAGCACTCACACCCCTAGATGCAGCAGTTGTGTGCGTGTGTGCTCAGAGTGTATGGTTACATACAGAATTTATTTGAGCGGCCCACCCACCCCAAAAACAAAAAACATTTGTGTTTTTATTTCTTTTATTTGCAAATGCAGACCAGCTTGATCATAATAAATGGTGTAAGATGTAACGTATAGTGTTCCTCTGTTTGTGGAACTTCTTTTTCTTTATTTGCACCACTGCATGTGACCACATCACCGCAGTTTGTTGCCCGTGGCCAAGTCGTCATTAAGTCGTAGCAAAAGTCGGTCTGTGTGGTGTGCCCCGGCCTGTCAAGTCAGACAAAACTTTGGATAGTTGACCCACAAACGACATAGTCACATGGTGTGTTTATAGCTTCCCAGTGGATTCTATCTGCATGTCTTACAATCAGTCTGTGTACTCGACTTGATAAGATTGTCACAAAAAGTCTAAGCTGCACAAAATAGGATTTTTTAAATGTATTATTATGTATGAACAGACTGCTGGTACAGAAAGGTTCACTGCATATAACACTGTAACATGCTCGTGGCAGATAGCCGCCCATCATTGAGCTCAGTTCTGCTTGAGGTTTCTGCCTGTTTAAAGGGAAGTTTGTCCTTGCCATTGTCGCCAAATGCTTGCTCATGGTGGGAATTGTTGAGTTCCTGTAAATAATATTATATATAATACTTTTGATTCCATCAAATAATTATGTTGAACATATGGTATCAAAAAAGATCAAATCAAATTATTAACACGAAAACTCAACTCAAAATGAAGAAGCTGTGAGAGAGGAGCAGAAGCCGAAGGTGTGTTTTAGGTGTATATCAAAAAATGTCTTCATCCTTTTGGCCCTGAACATAGACAGGCCATTCTTGTTGCCCGGACAACAGCTTGGAGTATATTACTGATAGAAACTCTCTAGAAGGGAGAGTTTTTTTGTTTTTTTTTATCCAGTGTATGATGTCTTTTTTTTCTTTTTTTAAATATAGATAAAAATGCAGCAGAAAGAGCTGAACTGTGCTAGAAAGATGCATTCATTTGAGCTTCAATACATACATTTACATACCACCGTGTAACAGAAAAGACATTTTTCTATAGTATTTAACGCATTAGTTTAAAATGCACCCCCACCAAATCCTTTTCATAGCACTTTACTCCCTTAGTTCCTCTCCTCTCTCCCTACAGGCAGATTTCCTTTAGCCTTCACTTCTTTCTTTTTCTCCTTTCCATCCTCCCTCCACACTCAGCATCCACTTCACTATCTTCACATCCACCGTACTCGCCCTCACAAGAACGTCTCTGCCCCTCTTCTCCCCATTTGTCCCTTGGCTCTCAGTCTTTCCTTCCACACCTCTGTTTACACTCCTCGCTCCCTCGTCCCCTTTGCGCCCCTCCTTGCCCTGAAGATGTGTGCTGCCCTAGATGGTCAGAGAGCGCCACGGCTCATTAGTAGCCAGGGCCCAGGAAATACCAGGAAATTACCAGACACTTTACAGCAGGAGGTGCTCAAGAAGACTGACTGATAACAGTTTGGAGGAGAGCAAGAGGAGGCGACAGATTCAAAATCAGTTGGAATCGCCAAAGTATACAACTGTCACATTTTTTTCACACGTTCTTAATCATGCTCATAGTTTCATTTGTTATAATCAAAGGTCAAATTTTCCTCTTTAAAAACACACGACTACCCTTATCAGTCCAGGAAACAGTCACACAAACACACACTGAGCTCTCCTGTCTCTCTCTCAGTGTCTGCAGCTGACCTGAAACAGTCTGGAATGGAAACACTGGAGCATGTGGCTGTTACCGTGACGATAACCCACCCTTGCCGTGGCAACGTGGAGATTGTGTTGGTCTGCCCCAGTGGGATGACGTCAGTCATCGGGGCACGCCGTGCCATCGACAGGTAGACACACATACGCACTCAGTAACAAAGTGAAATCAGTTTCTTAGTTTATTGCTAATTATACGTAGATACAAAACAGAAATGAACAGTACTGATATATAACTGTACCTTATACGTTAAAATACGGTTAAGATAATATGTTTGACTTCTGTCTAATTAAGCAGTGTCTTTATGTTTTGCCCACAGAGACTCTGCAGGTTACCAGGACTGGACCTTCTCCACTGTGCGCTGCTGGGGAGAAAAAGCTAAAGGCCTGTACACCCTCAAGATATCTGACCACAGTAAGTCACGCCTTTTCACGAGTGGGTTAGCAATGTTTTTAATGCGGTTCCCTCACGACCTCATGTACGCCCACACTGACCTGTCTCTCTGCCCCTGTAGAAGAGCAGTCTGAGCAGTGTGCCGCTGTGGGAATGTTGAAGCAGTCATCGTTGACCCTGTACGGTTCCTCTATGACCTTCAGCGAGGTCAAGGACAGACAAAAGTAAGACCTTGCAAGCGTTTTAGTTGGTTTGAGTAAATATAATCTGGTTTGGTCATTGATTGTTTTTGTCACAGTACAGCAATGTCTATAATCATTTTCTTTCATCTTAGTTAACTGATTTAAGGTCACGTAACGTAAATTATTGAGCTCAGTGCTTTGACTGACACGAAAGCTGGAAAGACGTTCTGCTCACTGATTGGCTGCTCATTGTTTTGACAGGCTCGTGGAGGACGCTATGAGTGGCAAGTATCTGGACAGCAACTTCTCCTTGCCCTGCCCTCCGGGCCTAGACATCCCTCCAGAGATCATCAGCCCCTTCACCTCCAACAACCTCAAGGTAAACTTTACACGAGCCAAAACCAACACCAAACATGTTTACCCTGTCTGTCCTTCTCCTCTCTCAGCCTCTGAGAGGCCGGGCCAATTTTCTTTTTCACTCCGTCAAGTCAAAGGAATTCAGAAACTTCAGTTCGCAGTTATATTCCTCACAGAGAAGGGCTGGAATTTTATACATTTTCTGAGGTTGGAGAAAATGATGACTCTTTCTTTTAAAGCAAATGTTTTCTGACCACTTTAGAACGGCTGTTTCTGTAATATACATCATCTTTATCCATTTTAATCCATCAATCTGTTATGGGCACATTGCTGTCCTGAGTTTCCTCCTTAACCGTCTTATGGCCTTTCACATGTTTTGCTCATTTTGTGCCTGCTGCTATTTTCTTCTTGAGAGGGTGAGGTGAGGGGGTTTCACTAGATGCCACTATCTCTTAACACACTGCTCTTTGGTGTGATGTTTTAGCAAAGATGCTAATTCATCCCATAGACATCCACTAATAGATGCCAACCTTGTCATTTAAAGATATTATTTAAGAATATTTAAAGAGAAACGGTTCCTTTTTGAATATACCAGGAAAGAATCCTACTGAGATTAGTGTTTCGACTTGGTCATCAGCTTTACTTTCACTTCCTCTCTCTGTAGCAGTCCTCACCTTTTGTCCTCCTCACCTCATCAACACATGCATCCATCAGTCATGTAAAGAGAGTAGCTTGCGATTTACCTCCCGTCTCTCTCTCTTTCTGTCCTTTCCTCCAGTCCCTGCTGTTGCTGGGCTGCTTTGCTCTGTTCTGGTCTCTCTACTACACACTGGAGGTCACACTGGCCCACCTGGACCTCCGGGGCTTCCTCTGCCTGCGCAGGAGATGGGGAGGTCACCGGGGTGCCAGGAGAGGACGCCGTGAGAGAGCAGTGGAGGAGGCGCAGGTGGACGAGGAGGATGAGGAGAAAGACGAGCTGGACTCAGGGGTGGAGTTGCACGCGGTGCTGGACTCCGAAGCCAAAGCACCTCTTTTAAATGGAGAGCGACCGGCAACATAGCACCGAGCCAGATAATGGGGTTTGAAACCTCTTTCTGTCTGTGTTCATGAGACGTCTCAGGCTTTCACCCTCTCCTCCTCCACCCACCCAACCTCAAGTCAACCTTATCTGTGATGATGGGGGTGGGGGGTGTCATAGTGTGGACTGCAGATATTCCCCAAACATGTGGCCTTGTATGAAAGTCTTTGTTAGTATGATGACAGCACACATAGGAGTGTGTATGGGCTTTCTTTTACACCTGGCCCTTTAACTAAGTGAGCCAATTAGAGGATATCATGCTTGCGTGTGAGTGTGTGTATATAGGATATATAGGATTGTCTGTATACGATTGTGTACCCAAAGAAGAACTGAACTGACATATTGGTGGAATACACAATGGACATCTGTGGGGTCCTTAAACCAAGAGAAAAATGTGATGTGCACTCCAGGAATGTACGAATTTGCTGTGTGTGTGTGTGTGTGTGTGTGTGTGTGTGTGTGCGCGCGTGCATGTGATTGCTCTCCCCTGAGTGTGTGTTATGACATGAGTGTGTGTGCTTGCTAATATGCAAGGTCTTCCTTGAGAATGTCCTCAAATGAGGTTTTAATATGGTACTGATGTATTTTAAAAACAAGATATATTTTCAGAGGTGTTCTTTGCTGCGTTTTATTTTATTGGGGTTAAATCTGTGGGTTATCCACCAACTACTGACAAAAACTTGAAGTGGGATTTTCAAGTGTGGGATTTGTATATGTATTTTTTTTTTTATGAAGTGTAATATATACACAATGTGTGCCTGCTGTACAGATACATACCGACTGTGTTTTAAGGATTTATATAAAGTGTTTTTAAGAATGTATTAAAGAGTTCTAATTTTTTATTGGGAAACTGTGTTTTGCTGTGCAAGTCACAGATGATCTGAATGATAATAAAAGACTATTGACGTAATATCTTCAGATTGTTCACATGTTTTTTTGAAGCACAGTCACATTCAAAGTCACACTTTGAGTGTGAGCAATACTCATGCTATTATGGTATTATTACATAATCAGAGTTGTGTAAAAACACCTTACCGTATGTGTTGAAAAATTCTAACATGATAATGAAAAGGGGAAATGTTTTTTAAACTCAGATGTTTAACGAAACAATTTTTTTTTGCTAGTGTTGTTTTGAGCTAAATGCTAATGCTAGCATTTAAAACAGTTAAAAAAAACAGTGTGCTAAGAAATATATTTGAACATGCTGATTTTAGCATGAAGAAGCCTAGCTGGCAGTGTTTACCTTGGTCACCCTCTTATCTAAGCCTATTAGCATGCTAGTGTTTACTAATGAACACTAAACACAATACAAAGTACAGGTGGAATTAACTGGAATATCATTAGATTTGCAGGTATTTGGTCATAAAGAAAAGTAAAGTAATCAAAATTGCTGTGTGTATGGAGATTTTTTCCCAATTCTCAAATTTTCCAGAATGATCAAACTGAGATACCCAGAATCACAAAGTCAATTCAGACGTGTATTTTAAAGTCATTATTTAATAAGACAATGTACAAAAATATTGGCGCTGATACAGCAGGTGTAGCATTGTGGGAAATGGTAGATGGCATATTGGTCAGTTATTTGTAATATTAGCCGTTTCTTAAATCTTGTAGAAGGAAGGAACAGCTTGACTTTGGCACATGGTAATTTTCATGGTTACTATTTCCACTTAAGACTACAAACATTCAGTTGTACTGGTCCTAACTGCAGTAGAAAGGATTAAGGATGATGAGCTCTGCGATAGTCACCAGTGGAAGCATCTTAATAAAAGGTTCAGTCCAAGGAAATAGGGGCAACTTGTTAGAAAGTAACTAAATTCTGAAGCAGAAAAGGTTTTATGATGAAAGGGGGGGCGGGTTGCAGTGGACCGGTTAGATGCTTATAGGCTCTATAAGAAGGTGTAAGAGGCTGACAAGGGTTTGGGTATGTTTGGCACAGTGATTTTACAGGATCTGTCGGGCTCTTCCATAGCTCATGCCCTCCTGACTGGCTCCCTTATTGGACCCCATCTGTAGGCCAATCACGTTTTTACCCGCCTTCAGCTGGTCATCGCTGAACTCCCGCTTGTTCTCTTGTGCTTTCCTGTAAAACATCAGTAAAAAGTGGATGAAATGAATAAGACTAGCCTCCTAATTGGAGTGTGTCAGATAAAGCGGTTTACATTTCATGTATTGGACTCACTTGAAGAACCAGTTAGGGTCTCCATTGTATGTGCCTTCGTCCTTTGTGACAGCCAAGCTACCCAGAGCTGACAGGGTCCTCTGCACCGCTGCCAGGTCCTTACCTGTCCCCAAGCACACAGACAGCGAGCATTAATAACCCCAACATCATGATGTTTCCGTACCAGTGCACCCTCCAAACTTATACTTTAAACCAAAGTGCCTAAACCCAATCTAAGACTTGTCTTCTAGCAATAAATGTTTACAGGAAACAAGGAATGAAGGCCACGAAATCCCTCTGACCTTCCCAAAGGTCCACAGTCTGGAACATGTCAGTCTTGGTGACCCCGTACTTCTCGGCAGCACTAAGGAACTGGGAGATCTGCTCCATCTGTTTGAAGGCCATGGATGAGCTCTGGATCTTCTTCACGGGTTTGTCTCCACAAAACAGACTGTTAATCAGTTCACTCAGAATCTGGGAAGACAAGATGGAGTGACAGATGGTAGAGGGGGAGGTATAGAAAGGGAAAATGGAGGGACGTCATTAATCTTAGGAGAGTATAACATCTTGAAAAAACAAGCAATCAAACTGACATGCTTTACTCACACATCCGTCTTTCAGCCAGGCCTGGAATCCCAGTTTGCCTGGTTCTGGCTTTCCCACGCCACTGCCACACTGACGGTTGATCCACTCCACCAAGATCTGCTCCAACTCAGGATCATACTTGCTATCGATCTTATCCTGAACCTGCCGGCTCAAGCCGTAGGCTGGACCTTTGTTAGCCATGCCAGCTCCCTGAGAGGTGAGAGTGAAATGAAGGAAGGTGGAAAAGATGGAGTAGGAGATGGAGACAAAGTGGAGGGTGGCGGATGATGAGGCAGCGTGGGGAGGAACACAAAGAGAGATGCAGTTAGGTAAATGAAAAATAATCTCTTTCGGAAAATCCTCCCATCTCAACAATTTACAGCAGAGTGTATTCATGACAACATATGGATTTCATAAGCTTCCTGTTTTTTGCGCCTTAAAATCCCAATATTACCACCTTTTAGTCCAAAACAGTTGTTTTTAGGCAATAAAAACAATTTCTATAACATTCACATCACAATCTGGTAGTATTTGGATAAAGCCTGTATGACAAACATGCACAGGTGTATGAATAATCTAAAGGAAGGGATATTTACTTAATGTACACACATACAGATACTTCTTCCAAATATATATATATATATACACGTACAGAATATACACCAACACAAACATGGAGGACATGCAGGTCAAAAGCGTGTATATAAGCATAAATGCCCAGCACTTAATTCAAGTGCTCATCCCAGAACAGCGGCATGAACAGCGTTGTGTCTCCTAATGCACACCATTGAGCCCTGTCGGCGCTTGTGGCCGAGGCAAAGTGGTCTACAATGGGAGCTCTATATCAGCCAAACGCACACATATATTCATATACACTCGCTCTTCCTTTCCGATCTCTGTCAACACATTTAGAATTGCCAGCACTTTTTTTTTTTTTGCCTTTTGCCTCTGTATTGCCTTTGGGCCAACAGCCAAGTGCAAAACCCATATCAAAGTGCTGTCTGCACCATCCAACCTTTGCTGCCATCTTGATGTCAGGTCACTTCAACTTCCTGTTCCTGGGGAGGTTCAAAGTTCAAATGTTAAATGACAACAACCCAGAAGTCGACAGGAGGAGGTTCAGCTCTAGCACAGGACGGGGAATGTTGTCATCAAGGGCAACAATAAACTTCTGTTTATGAACAATACACACAACTCTTTTGTGTATTGTCAAGCGTCTGTAGTGTTTTTCCATCAGTCTAGTTGGCTGTAGTATTCATCCTAGAGAATGTCAAGCTGGGCCAAGACTGAACTGACTTTTTACTTTTCAAGTAAATCTGATCGCACTAGATCAATCATAATATAATATACAAGCTGAGAGAAGAGCAACCAGAGTTCTGCTGTCTTTCTTTTTTTTCTCCCAAATGATCTGATTTAAGTGGTGAGAATGAACCAAAGTCATAAAATTGCAGGCTGAAGGGTGATAATTTTCTGGGATCAACCGCTTTCACATTACATCACATGGTTACTATAATGATTAAAATAAAAATTAAAAGGAACATTTTCTTCAATGCAGTTACTTTTACTAGTAAGCAAGTAACAGGAGTATTTTTGCCTTTTGTTAATGCTAAATAAAACATTTATATACTTGTTCCACCACTGCAAATAGATCTAGTGCACATCTGCCTATTAGAGTCTGTGTGCCAATGACATTAATGGATTCATGCCCGGAGTGCCCGCAGAGTATTACCATCAACCCGGTTTAATATTCTTTGCATTCCCTGTGGTGCTCGTCCACACCGCAAGAAACCAAACACACATGCTGGGCAACACGCTCACTTACATACAGGCACAAGTCCAGATTCTATATTTTATCTGTCTGTCTGCCTTTCTCTCTTCTCTGGCACACACACTCGTAACCCCTTGTTATTCTCACTGATATGCGTCATTATATAATCACTGTTACAGAGTAATGCTTGTCTGGAATGCTGTTACCTTGTCTTTTTTTTCCATTGGCCACTACTTCTTTCATGAACTATACTCTCTGGACCACAATTGCTGATCACACGCACTGTACTCTTTGTAGGGGAAAAAATAGAAGTTATGTGCACCACATTGTGCACTCGATGCCTTCTCAAGAAGGGAAGCGAAGAGAAGAGAAGAGAAGAGGCACAATCTCTCCCAAAAGTCCTGCATCAGTCTGTATTTGTGCATTGCATGACAACCACACATGTACAAACATCACTTAATATTTTTGGAGGTTGAATAAGTCCATTAGGGCCTGGCCTCTATTTCTGGTATTTATATGTATCGTGGGACTTGCTGTTAGGCTTGGGACCCGGTCCAGGTCCAATAACTCAGGACTATTTATTAAACAAGCTTCTGTGCTGTCTGGCTGCATCTCCTTAAACATTTAAGGCTGAGCTTACTTGAAATATAATTTAAAAAACACCCTAGAGCTATCAAATGTAGTATCAAGCAAGGGATGCTAAATTGAATAACAATTTATAACAGTTACTCCTACTACAAGTGTCAAAAGTTTACTGTTGCTGCTAGTACAATTACTACTACTTATATGGTGCTATGTTAGTACCGTTAGTGCTACTGACTTGTGCTGTTGTATCAGCATTTGCTACAATTACTATCAATGCATAAAATCTATAATAATTACTAGTCTGATATTATTACTAGTGCTGCTACATGTGCTAGTACTGCCATTAGTAGTTTTGACTCATTAGACCTGGTTATAATTAGTCATGTGGATTTAATTACTAAAAATGTGATCTGATATGAATAATTCTGGATTCCGTAACCAAAAATGTAATGAAGTACTCTAATCTAAATACATAGATTTAAGAAATTAAGAAATATTACCATGTGAGACATCAAATGTTTAGCAGAAGAAACGGCTTTAAGATTCAATGAGTGGGCAAAAAATAAAAGTTGAATACGACTAATAAAAAAAGAGAAAATACTTCAATGCAAAAGGGAATATATGAAGTTAAAAAACAAATACAGGATATAACTATAGATTTCAAGTAAAAGAAAGTCTGAAATCCCATCTTTCAAAAGAGCTGTATCCCACAATCATGACTTCATCACCTCCATCCCTCCATCCATCCATCTCTCAGCAGTGTTTTTCCTGCTCTGTTTCTATATTACCATGGTAAATCCTTCTAATGCCAGAACCGGAAACCAGTGTGAGGGCTGTGGTAGCCTGAGGACATGCCGTCATGCGGCCTCACCTCCTCTACAGTTAACCAGCTAACCGCCTTATAATGATTTGGTATGAATAAGCTGCCGGGGACTTGTTCAGTTCACAGTCCGTTTGTTCAAGGTTGAGGTTAATTATGTTAATGTCAGTGGAGTCGTTGTGGGTTAACTACATCCTCAGGCTCGGAGCTCTTTTGTTACACCGCTCTGGCTTGTGCCAGCTGCACAGGAATCTGTTATTTAGCTTAGACCTAAAACCACTGTCAAAGACTCTGCATGGTTCTTATTATTCTGACAAACTGTATAGCTACTGTGTGTGTGTATGTGTGAGCTGATGTATTTGAAGCATAGAGTGTGCTCTCTGATTCAGCTCCTTGCACTGTGACAGAGGTTGTTAGCTCCTGGCTTTGTACACTACTGCGCTGTGCTGTGTTTATGTGCTGCCACAGGATTAGCAGTGGAGATAGTGTTATCTGTCCCCACTGGTACGTCCTTTCTGTTACTGCTGGACTGGTTTCCTGGGAATCACTGGGTGTGCTTCCATCTTTAATTATTCACTTTGGCTCTAAAACACGCCTGTTCATAAATGTCCTGTGCGGAGAGAACTCATCTGCCTATCTGCATCGCTGTCCTCATTAGGAAGTGAGGCAGCCCTTCATGCCTTGTGAATCGACAGTCTTCCAAAGCCCATGTAAGGCAATGGATCATTTACTTGTGCAAATAAAAGTATGTATACTGACAGAGATATGCAACACTGCCTGACTCACCTCATCTGTTTCTCCCTCCCTTTGGCTTTACATGGAAAAAAAACTTCAAATGACATTTGAAAGATGAACAGGTTAACATTAGGTGATTGTGGGAATCACCACAATCACCCTCACTGTCACAGCAGGCGGCCGGTGTTCAGCCAGACTCCATATCAAAACAGTGGCTTTTAAAGGAGGATTATCAGACTGAAGAGTGATCACAAGTGTACTAA